>JAHWFP010046968.1:29088-48817 GCA_023313725.1 Lithobius niger | reverse complement strand
GCCCATAAAAATGTGCAGAAAACCCATCAGTACCAATAGCATGGCTGGTTTTAAGTAATCCAAGATTAGTCTCAACATTTTTGCATGCAGCGTTAATGCTGCTGCACTGAGGATAATTTTTAGTCGCGGAGGCATTGTGGTATGCACCCATTATAAACGGTACAGAAAGCCAATTGGGCTCGATAAGTGTTAAATAAATACGGATGCAAACCTATTTACGTTGCCTTTTGGACTTAAATGTCAGACTGCCTGAGCGGAGAATCGAACCCACGACCTTTGAAATCAAAGGCCATGTCAGTATGGCTGAGCGGTTAAGACTCTGGCCTCTGATTTCAAAGGTCGTGGGTTCGATTCCACGCTCAGGCAGTCTGACATTTAAGTCCAAAAGGCAACGTAAATAGGTTTGCATCCGTATTTATGTATGCAGCCACTAACAGTAACGAATGGTACCAGTTTGAGCCAATATAAAATGCGGTTAGTGAGCCGTCTTTATGAAGCATATGTTCACATTCCAATTCATTAAGATTGAAAAGCTTGGCAAGCTCATTTTTACAAGCATTGTCAACATCTTCAGCAAGTTGGTCTCTGTGTACTTGCACCACAGCTGAAGCTTCTGATGTTGTACGTAGTTTAACATTAGCCTAAGTAGTTTTGATTTTTAGCAACTCTGTTTACTGGTTTACGTTTAGAGAAGCCATTATTAAAGATGGAATTACATGCCACATCTTATCATGTCGTTTCAATGTGCTAAATGCATCTGCCAGTCAACACTATCTAAAGAAAGTCGGAAATCCGCAAACAAATATTTTTCACTTCCTCTTTTAGTTGTTTGTAATGTAAAATAGTTTCAAGTGTTATTTCTTTCTGTTTACATTGCTCCACCTTTTCTTTTTCGTATTTATTAATTCCAATAATTTACCATTTACCCTTTTCGTTTCTTATTTTACTGTTCCTATTAGATTTATTTTTCCTCAAAACACTGGTAACACGTCTAAGGACGACACGTGCTTCGTTAATGGTGTGTTAATTCCCTCCTACCCCTCCTCCTCTTGGTGGGCAACATCCTTCACTACGTGTGAGAGGACAGCTGGGTCGTAAATGAATTCACGTTGTCAGCCATTTTTCCACTGCTACCTCGTGGTATTCCACTTATCGTTGTACGGCGAAGTACAGCTATTCAATCTCAGTTGGGCTTACAGTTTTACCTCGTGGTTTCCAATTGTGATATGAGATGACGCTCACGTTCCTTTGTGAAACGAGATTTGGTTTCTCATTGTGCTGTGCTGTCTCTGCATTTCTTCCTCATTGTTTCTAATTCATTGTTTAATTATAGAAATTATTAATTTTTTCATAAAACAAACCGAATTATGTTTACTTTGTGTGTGTGATCCATAAAAAAACATTATGACCTAGACTGAAATTTTTACTTTGATTTCCATCAGGACCTTAATAAACATGGTTTTAGCACATAATAATAATAATATAATAATAATAAAGGAATATACATAATGTGTATATTTTCCTTAGTTTTGTTATTAATTCGTATTTTAACTATTTGTTTACAGATATGGGTTTTATGGAATTTAGATGTTAACTAATAATAAAATAATATATTAATAATAATAATGCTAATAATGCCTGATTAAAGCACGAAACTTAGTAGTATGTGTTCTTTGATATAGAAAATCACGAATATAGAATTCGTGTTAATTAGTTTTTAAATGTAAAAAAAAATGTGCAAAGAAACACACATGCTAGTTTTATCTTTGAAAGGAACCAATTACATTACTAAAATAAAACTTAAAGCCGTACAATGAAAGCCGTACAATGAATAAAAATAGTTCCTAATAGTGCATATTACACAACTAACATGCTTAAATGCTGAACCAAAAAATTATGCAAAGTTGTGTTGGAGAAGAAAAATAAAATTAAAAAACTATAAAGTTAATAAAATAAAAAGATACAAGTCATAGTTTTAAAAATAGATACATCTCTAATATTGCATCACTGATATAGTTTGTTCCACATTATGTTTGCAAGAAACTGAATGTATGACGTCACGTTTTCTTGCACTGCGAGTCCATATCACACTTGTGGACTGTACACAGTTACTGTTAGAGTTACGAGTGGGATATTTACGTGTTTTATGCACTCTTAGTGGATGAAAACGTTGCTTCATACAGTCAGTTGCCTGCAAACATAATGTGGAGCAAATTATAGAGCAGTGACCTGTGACGTCACAGTTTGCTGCGGTACTGTCATCATGTAGCCGTGGAGCCCGACATCTGGCTAGATTGGTGGGGAACATGGAGGAAAGACGGCTTGGCTTTCCGCCATTTTGTTATTTTGGCTTGTTTCGTGCCATCAGCGCTGATGTCATGTTTATCCATCAAGATGGTTAACGATTGTCGGATTTCTGGTTGCGGCAACAAAAGAGGAGTAGAGGCTTCGTCCTTGTTTAGATTTCCAGCGAATTCCTTCCTCCATGGCTAAACCAGGTAACGTCGTCTGCTTGCTTCATACGCGATTATTTACCCCACCACTATAAGATGGCGGCACGCGTTGTTCGGTTGCCATGAGCAACGGACAGCGATGACGGTGCTCTATAGATTGGTGAATAAGGCTGAATGAAGAACAAAAATACGAAGTGCCGCTCCAAGATATGCTCAACAGAGAACTTCGTAAAAAACAACCAGTTTTTAATTTCCTTTTTCATACGTGCTGAACTTTGTAGGGTTCTTAATATTGCAGAATTTTATTGGCATGATAAATACTGTGTATTTTACCATAGCGATTTTTCCATTGCGAACTTTCAGCCAAACATGCCTTTCTATACTATTTCTATTTTTCAGGATTGTATAGCCTTGTTTAAAGTAACATTTGTGATAATAAAATATTCGTACGCCTGTTTAGTTTTTTGAATTGTGCATAGTTGTTGCTATAATCTGTATGTTGTTTGTTTATTATTCCGAGGAGCACTTTGATGAGTTGATTTGCGCATTGACGAGTTTCCTCGTATCACTTTGCCGTCATGCTAACTTGTAGTGTATTATATGTTAGGGTAAGCTGGCAATAAGTTGATCGAGTGCATGACGTTGGGGTCCGTAGAAACTCGAGTAATAAAGTTCAAGTTTGGGTTGTTTTATTTTGAATTTTTTATAGGCGATTTCGGTGGCTGTCAATAGTTGAACCATTCACAACCATACATTAGCTATGAATCTATCGAATCCGAGCATAGTACAGCCTAAGTTTTGTTTTATTGTTTATCGTGTTGGTAACTTTGTATGACTGGTACAATTTGTGTAGCCGATACAATTTGTTGTAGTTTTGTCAGTGGCGTGCAGTGGAAGGGGGGGGCCCCCCCCCTGCCCCTGACCTTTTCGGGAGACAATGGCCTTTAATTTTGCTCTTTTTGTAAAAAAATATGCCCTGGTTTTTTGCTTTTCTGAACCGATAAATGCTGGCGTCGCAGCCAGAAAAAATTCAAAATGCATAAAAAGGGCAAAAAGAAGGCCAGGAAAGAGTAAAAATGAGAGTGGCAAGCTAAGAAAAGATTTTAAAAAAGGGTAAAAAAAAAAAATGACGAGCAAAAAAAAATGAACGCTACTAAGTTATGTTATTAGATTTTTTTTTTCAATATGATAAAGATATTTCCAGTTTGTGTCTAAAGTTAATCGTAAATACTGAGCTCTTTTCAACTTTCAGCAATGCTTTTTTTTATCCGTATTCAAAATATGTTTTTAGTATTGCTGTTCATGTTAAGCTACCTATTAGCAGATAGCAAATTTTATCTTCGCTCTTATAAAAGTCATTTTTCGTCAGCCAATTGCTTAGCACGTTAAAGTATTTTTTCTAGTTTTTTTACATATCATCGTATAATATCGTCAATGTAAATCTAGATGTATATTCTACTGGATGTGGCAAACGAAAATTAAAAACAAGAGAGGTCATAGAAGAGATGCTTGTGGGACACCAAATTTGACATACACCAGTTGCTAGTAGTGGTTTCAATTTTAACACAATATTGCCTGTTAGTTAAGTAACTTTTTAAACATTTAAAATGTTACGTATAAGATCATTTTTATCTAGTTTTTTAAAAAATATTTGTAATTTTCTAAGGTATCAAAGGCTTTTTATAAATATGCCATAATGGCTCCGACATATCTGCCGTCATTAAGGTCTTTAGTGACAATGCTGTTCATATTACGTAAAGCGTCAATAGTGTTCTTCTTTTCCTGCCAACCGCATTCGTTTGTATACGTAGTTTGAAAACATTTCAGAAAGTTATTAATGCTGAAGGCAAAAAATGTTTTTATTTTGGTTATGACAGGACAACTGGTCTATAATTGTTTTAATCACTTTTCGGTACCTTTTTTATACAAGTCTAATGACTGTTTTTTTTTTGTTAATTATCTGGCCAGACTTCTTTGTCAACCATGATTGAAGAAGGTTAAGATGAATTTGCATTATTTTCATTTGATTTCACAAGGTGTCCCATTAAAAGACCGTCGTGTCCTGTAGAATTTTCTTAAAATACGACATTCTTTAGAACACCAAGAATTTCTTTTGAAGTACTTTGAGTAATACACTGGTTTTACTAGAAGTGTTATTTTTTCAAGGTATCACTCGTAATTGGTGCAATGCTGCAGTTGGTGCAATTGGTGCAATGCGTAATTGGTGCAATGGTTTTATGCAGCTTTTTTATTTTGGGAGCTTTATCATTAAAATTCTTTGCAGAGTTATTGTAAACGATCTTCATAGGTAAGTGCCATCCCAGATATTGGCTGTTTCATAAAAAAAAAATCAATATGATCTTGAGCGCACGGGTGGTGTCTGATGAACCGTTTGCAACAAGGGGAGGGTTTGCTCTCTCATTTATTTGTTCCCGAAGGCGTGTATCCGTCCGTGTATTCGCTTCGCTCACTCAATTAGCACGCTTAAGCAACGTTAAAAAGTGTCGGATTGGGCCGGCCGGAACCCGGGAATGCCCGAGGAGGCCCCCACTACAGGAGTCCCTTGTTTAAAAAAAGACTTTATTGAAAAAAATTTCACATGATTTCGTATGAAATTTGCATTTTAAGTTGCAGGAAATGGTTTCAAATTCTCGTAGATTTTCTTAAAACTATGTCAACTTCCGGGACCTCCATCCGCCCCCCCCCCCCCCACCGCCCCCAAATAGGTGGCACTTGTTTTAAATTGTATCTCTAAGTTGCACGAACACGTTTGAAATTTACGCCGATTTTTTAAAAAACACATTAGTTACCGTGGTTCAGAACCTGCTGCGGAAGCGTACTGCACCCCCCCTCCCCTCACCCGGTGTGAGTGTCCTGTAGACAGCACGTTCCAGGGAGGGGGGGGGGGCTGCCTCTCCAAATCGGACCGGGCGTTTAAACAATTTCCTTTCGCTGTCTACGCCTAAGACGTGCTTCACGCCTGTGTGTTTTTGCGTGTTTTGAATATTTAAAACAGTTTCACTAATCCTTTAATTTTAATCGTGCAGCGGTTTATGCCAGTGGTTCAAAAAGGGTTCAAAGGATTTTGTTGGAAGCGCTAACCACTCCTGGTCATCTGCCCGACGTAGCCTTATGCCAGCGGTTATTTATTTTATTTATTTCTGAGGACGGGCAGCCATTGCTGGCCTTCTGCCCTACTGCCAGCGGTTTACGCATCGTTTAAACAATTATTTTTCGCTGGCTAAGTAAAAATATTACTTGTTTGCTTGGTGTGATTGGTCTGAATTTAGTTTCATTGTTTACAGCGGTCTTATTGTTTCCGACCACTTTGCAACGTAGCAAAACCCTAGAATAAAAACTCAAACGCCAACGTAGCAATGATAAGCCTCGTGCACCACAAGTTGAAAGTGATTGTTAAAGCTACTTGCCGGTCTGATTATTGGTGACACGGGATGCGAGTGCTTTTTAGTGCACACTGTTAGTGGCTAATAATGCAAAAAAAACATGTAAGTTCCGGCAACACGCTGCGTATTGCGCAAGGAAGCTGTACAGACACTCCCGGAAGTGATGACATAAGCCGTGATGACGTCATCAAAATGGCCACCGTTCGATGTACTAAGTCTTTTTTATCTCCGGAACTAATCGATTAATCTTTTCGTGCGAACTATCGTTGGAAATGTAGTTTAATTTGCTAAAAGGAATGCCAGAACAATGTATACCGTAAAACTATTAGTTTCTGCTTAATTTGAAGGAAAACACATTATGACCTCCTCAAAATAGCCACCAAGCAATATTCTAAATCTCGTGTATCTCCGGAACTAATAGATCATCAATCTTATAGTGTAACCTATCGTTGGAAAGATAGTTTAATTTGTTAAAAGAATTTCCAGAGCATTGTATGCCGTATATTACAGCGTCATAAAAATAACCGCCATGCGATATACTAATCTCTAGCATCTCTGGAACGAATATGTCAATCTTATCCTGCGACCCATTGTTGGAAATATTATTTAATTTGCCAAAAGAATTGCAAGGACAATATATGCCATAAGACTGTTTTGTTTAAGTTGAAGGAAAACAGCACATTACACATAATTACTGCCACTTTATATATGTAATTAAAGCTGGTTTTATTTTGCGTTTTATTATACATAATGTATTCACTTGTGCTGCAATTGATTATAACACTGCCTTCAGTACATCGGTGAACTCATTCCATGTCTCATATTTCACCCACCAGAAGGTATGTCTGTGACAACCAGTCTCAACCTAGGACAATCAAATAATAAAGCAGAATAGGATTGCCAGAGTCCTACACAAGTCTTCCTCGTACGACATGTTCATGTGATGTACCGTTACCAATGGTACTGCAAAGAAAAAAGCATTAATGCATCCGTGAAAATGATGGACTGGTCAGAATCCACCAGAAGCAAGGCTACCCACGACGGTAAAGTGTTATCCTGGGTAGCCTTACAATATTCCCGTCAAAACATCCATGAAGGTTTCAAATGTAAATGCACATCAATTCTGCTCCCATGATGTGAATTCCTCGTCCATGGTTCGCCGTGCCGTGAACATTATAAAACGTTTTCTTAAGAAGATTAATCCATCACAGACACCAGTTGTAAGGCCGCTCAACCATCACAAAGCTGCACATCGAATGGCAGTAATTTCAATAATTGGTTGCAAGTTAGCAGTAGTTGCTTGAATGAAAACTTTGTTCAAGTCTGTGTTGCAACACCATTTTGAAGACATCGCACGTAAAACAAAGTAGATATGCACACAACATTAGCATCGTAGGCCTTCATATTCAGCAGAATGAGGTTATCAGAATCAGGGTGATGACATGACAGTTCAGACAGTCGTTTAAAGGGAGGAAACAAGAATCGGCTGAATTGAAATTCTGGGATGGATGACAACTCCTGGGGTATCGTAGCCTCTTGCAAGTGTACTAAGAGAGGTACGAGATGTCATATTAAACAATGACTTTTCTGTACACTACCATGTGCCTGTGAAGGCCACTGCTCAAGTGACGCACTGTGAACATTGAACAATACGTCACATCGTTATTGGTTTCCAAAAGAAACACATATAAAGCGGCAATAATTACATACATTATGTTTCTCTTCACATTAAACAAAAACTAAAAGAATTACGGGATACATTGTTCAGGCATTTATTTTAGAAGATTAAATTATTTTTCCAACGATAGGTCACAAGCTAAGATTGCTCAATTAGTTCGGGAGACAGACGAGATTTAGTTTTTCGGATGGTGGCCGTTTTGAGGACGTCATAATATGTTTTCCTACAAATTACGCAGAAAGTAATAGATTTACGGCGTACATTGTTCTGGCATTTCTTTTAGAAAATTAAATTCCCTTTCCAACAATAGTTCGCACGACAGATTGATCGATTAGTCCCGGAGATAATTGAGAATTAGTGTTTCGCACAGCAGTCCTATGTTTTTCGTCAGATTAAATCAAAATTAATAGATTTATGGCATACATCGTTCCGGCATTTCTTTTAGCAAATTAAATTATCTTTCCAACAATAGGTTGCACTCAATTAATTATTAGAGATTTAACACATCGCGTGGCGGCCATTTTGATGACGTCATCACGGCTATACGTCGTCACTTCCGGGAGTGTTTCCGGCGGTATTGGAAACTACAACATGTGAGCAGCTTCCATGTGCCATAATTATGCAACTTGTTGCTAGAACTGAAATGTTTTTTCACTAACAGTGAGCACTATTTCGGGATTAGGGTTCTTAAGGTGCAGATATCAAAATTCTTATTAATATGTTCGTCAAAATTAATTTCTTCTTTGCATTTGTCATATCGCTTATCTTCCTCCACATTTTTGCAGTCATTATACGGATTTTCAAAAAAAAATTTCAGAAAACTTCGATGGGAGTCGATGAGCCTTCTCGGTGTTTTGAGTGATTATTTTTTCAAAATGCCACGCAATCCTAGGATTGTATCACGCCTATTTTTGTTTCGATCCATATCAATTCCAAAAATTAATGTTCTTGTTTCTATTGTACTGTTGACTTTTCTTTTTGCTTTGCTTCATCGAATCCATTTTTTCCCCATTTATTTTATGGTTTTCTCCTAACTCTCAAGCCGTTTAACTCTTTGCCTTTTAATTCTTTGACTTCTATTTTTTAAATGTCTTGTTTTAATATATGTTCAGGTAATTCACCATTATCATCGTCTTATTCGTTCGCATTTTTCTGCTTGCTATATTGCGCACGCTTTTTTTTTTACATTTGAATGGCAATTCTTCCTTTTTTTCCTGATCGTTATCTTTATTGTGCTTATTGCTTACCCTGTACACGTATAGTGGAATTGTCTTTTACAAATATCCCCTCGTTATTCACCCAATATTTTGTTGACACAAACTTTGCAGCCTGATATTTTTTTCTTCAAAAGCAATGGTATCGCAGGTTAAGTTGTCTTCAATACCGCAAATAAATCAGTAAAAGCAACTTGCGAATACTTTGATGTCGTCACTTGTGTTTGCTTTAATGTCGTTAATGGATTTCGTCGGCATCTGATCATACTGCAACAGACATATAATTATTAAGATTTGTTTTATTGCCGTTCTTATAGACAGTTTTTAATACTGCTTCTTCCTGTTATTAGGCAAAACCACATTTGGATTTATTGTAATTATCAACTTACTAAGAAAATACTATTTTTTTTTTTAGATTTGCAGTGTTCAATTAGAAACCTATTATATCCGTATGATACATTAATGATGTTTAATATTATATTATGTTGTATTTGTGGGTGTGTTTATGATCATAGTTTTTTTCAAACTTCCTATTTGAATTTGTTAGGTTGTGTTTATTCACATTTAACAACTTTCACGCTTGAACACACGTTTTAATATTGGCACTTGTTATATAAAATTATTTACAAAGCAACTTCCAATTTTCTAATTACTCGTATACTTAAATGTGTTCTTAATACTGTCATCAATACTCTCACTATCTTTTGTGTGTCCAGTAGCTATTTAATTGTAATACAATCCTAGAATTGCATGCAATTTTGACTGTTTTTTTTCTAGTATAGAAAGACTGTTTGTAGTACTTTTGTTTAGTTTTAATAATTTTTAATTTTAACCTGTTTTATTGTTGCGAACTATGGGTAGATCTTCCATTGTTACGACCATCGATTGTTATAATTTGGGCATGTGATTTCACACAAAGGGACAAAGGGTTTTAGGGAGCGTTAACCGCACCCGGTCATCTGCCCGATGCAGCCCTAAAGCCCTACGTCTGCGTCACCCGAAATGGATTCTCAGGAGGTTACTCATCCAAGTACCAATCAGGGCCAATGTTACACCCTAAACTTTTTATCAATGACTTCGATTGTCGTGCCATGTACAAGTCACTTACGCCATCGGTTTGCAACAATGCCTCGAAGTATACGGAATTTACACTCTGCTTGATTTGATCATATCAAAAACCAAAACTGGTAAAAGGGTAAACTGCCGAGGGTAAACTGCCAAATTCCGAATGGTTCGGCCTTTCAAAGGAGTTATATCAACACATCAAAACGTTCGCCAAGTTAATCGCACCGAATAATAGTTCGAAGGTTAAATGAAAACTAGAACATATAGCAATGTACAAGTTTTCATTCAAAGTCCAAAGTATTATTCGGTGCGACTAACTTGGCGAATGTTTTGGTGTATTGATGTGACTCCTTTGAAGGGCCGACCCATTCTGAACCAAGCTGTCGACGCGCCATTAAACCTCAACCCCCCCCCCCCTTCTGAACTTGCCGGTCCATTTTACCAATGTTGGTTTTCGATATGATATCATTTCTTTTTTTTTTAATTGTGCATTAGACTCAACTCAACTATCCCGCACGTCAACAAGTGCTTGACTGGCCCTTTTATCAATATTTTAAGTATTTTAAGTATTTTTTTTTAATATTTCAAGCCTTTGAGAGGCCGAACCTGCAGGATCATACACGGTATACATAGCTGTGTATACATATGATTGAAATCTCCCTCCACCAAAACTAAAACTACCCGACTGAAAGTCTTTCAAGTAGGGTGACCGGGCCACCTTGATCTGGGCTTTTAAATCATACGTCAGGCCCATACTCGAATTCGCGTGTCCGGTGTGGAACCCACATTTGCTTGGCGATATCGAGTGGGTGTAGTCTGTTCAAAGGAGTTTCACTAAGTCCTTACTGGGGCTAAGTAAACTTGACTACCGGAGTCGGCTGCGGGTTCTGGTGCTTGATTCCCTGGAACTCAGAAGGCTGAAAGCGGATTTATACTGGGTGTCCCAAAAGTCCGAGAATACCCTCACAACTTTTTAAGCGGGGCTTGAAAACAAATAGTGAAACTTTGGCAATGTAAGTTTCGTTAAAGGACCTACCTTTTCATACAACCGGCATTACGCCACCCGCACCCCCTTGGGGGCCCCAGGTGCCTCAACTTAGAAATTTTCAATGGAATGGGGGGTAAAGGAATACCTAATTTTAAAGGTTTTTATTAGGCGAGTAAATTGCCGCAACGATAGCTTCGATACGATAAGCCCATCCAAAATGGCAGCCAGTCAAACACTAGGAATTTTCTCTACATCCCTATGTCTTACTCATGCTAAAGTCGTCATAAAGGGACGTAGTTGGCAGCAAAATGCTTCATTCAATTTAGCTCGATCACACCTACAACGTCTTTTGCGGTTTGAAGCCCAGAGTGTGGCCCTCGCCCCCCCCCCCCCCCCCCCAGCCCAAACGGGTGCGGGCAAACTAGGGCAAATTCGATTCTAGATCTAGACACGCTAGTGTATCGCCGCCAAGTAACAGTAGATCATCCCATTGTAGACATCCGATTGTTAAAATTCATTGTTAATGATAAAAAGGCGGCTCACTAGCAGACATGTGTCTGTTAACTGTAAGCAACTGAAAGCATATTTTGGCATGTTGAGGATAAATCCCAATACGACAGAAATGTTTCAAATTGTGGAAAATGTAAGGGGAAGGGTCAGAGATTAAGAAAAACTAAAATTTAAAGTTCATAGAGAAAAAGATGCGTCATGTTACTGTCTAGCTAGCTAGCTAATAAGACTTTTCCAATGTTAAATCCCATAGACTTTTTGCTCATGGCTAGCGCAAAATTGCGAAGGCCTACTTACCTGAATTTTTGCACACGGATGCATGGTGATCTGAGGATGGTCCTTTTATTGGTTTGGGGGTTGTAGGGGTCAGGACAAATGCGTGGGAGGGCTTTGAAATTTGCCACCGGCGAATTTAAATTTCGTTTCTTTTCCAAGTTCCAACCAAAGATTTTAAGCAACAATGGCTTGAACAATCAAGACTGGTCCTTAGATTTATTGTAAAAGCCTGGACGAACTAAAAACTGAACTGTAACGAAGGACAAAATAAAGAAACATTAACGTTGCCGTGGATTGCGTAAGAATAAAGGGATGCACGTTAGATGATGGTTACGCAACAATACCAGCATACACGAGCTAATGGTTTTTTTTGTTAACCCGAAAAAAAAATGCTTCGCGTTCTGCTGTTTTAGTAACAGCGACCTTCGGGGGTTTCTGCATGACTAAATGTGAACGAAATCTTGAAAAATTAAGGGGAAGTTGCAGGGATATACAAAACAACTGAAGGGGATGCGCTGATTGACTGAGCGAAGCGAACGAAATCAGCGATTGTTAGTCAGTGAGTGCAAAAATGAGATTGAAGCATCCTAAACAGACGGTGTAACCTTATGTACGTTCACAGTCCTATGCAAGTTGTGATATCCACCCAAAACCAAAACTGGTAGAAAAACCCGCCAAGTTTCCAAAAACGGTCGGCCGTTGAAGGTAGTGATATCATTCCACCAGGGAAAGGCCGCCAAGGTTAATCCTATTAGCCAAGTTAATCGCACCGAATAATACTTTGTATACTGAATACTGTATACTGTATACTGTATACTTTGTATACTGAAAATGTTAAATGAAAACTAGAAGATTGCTACTAGTGGTAGCGATCGTCAAGTTTTCATTTAACTTTCGAATTATTAGTATGTGCGATTAACTTGGCTAATAGGATTAACCTTGGCGACCTTTCCCTGGTGGAATGATATCACTACCTTCAAAGGCCGACCGTTTTTGGAAACTTGGCGGGTTTTTCTACCAGTTTTGGTTTTGGGTGGATATGAAAAATACCGACACACAGACACACAAAAAAAAAATGTAGAAATTGCCTTATAAGAGAGGTTGACCTTGAGATGGGCTCTTGGTTTATGATACCGTCAGAACGCAACTCTTTTGAAAAGTCCTGCAAATGTAGAGATAGAAATTCAGTTAAAAATTGTTTTCCCATTGTTAACTTTCTCAAGGACTTGATTCCCATATTGCTAACGGCAATTAACCAGCTGAAGTAATTAGATGTAATTAGTATGGGAAGTAAAGAAACCCCTTTTATTAATAATTAAACTTCCAGCCGTAACCATGGCACCAAAGGAGAAAAGGACATTTTGATATGTAAATCCCATTGGAAATTCCTAGGTTCGTTTACATGCCCCAATCGATATGAGCACGAGACATCACAGGACCCTTCTCTTCCCGAAAATGCCAGGGGTGGCTGAGGCCGGACTCGAACCCGACACCTCTGGAACATGAGAAGGTCATGCTAACCATCAGGCCATCTTGAATAATTGTATGGCAATGGCAATGGAATTGCTACAAAACATTACAATCTAACTACTACCTTGTTAATAGCATCCATCACATAAAAGAGAAAATTAATGCTTTGCAGCAGTAATCATGGAAGACTGGATAAAATCAAGGTCGCTTACTTAGGCCTCACCATGAAATTGCGTGTTAAGCGACAAACTTTAAAACCGTGTAGATTCCGACAGAATTAACTTGGACCAACGAAATTCGGTATTTAGGGCCGTGCCATTATTATTTCACTGCATTAAAAAGTTGAGCGACAGCAGTCGCACCGTTTAGCCTACAAAGGCCGGCCATTTGTTGTTGTTGCTGTTGTTGTAGGGACTCTTTGCCTTCATCTGGAGATCGAACCAATGAACCGATTTTTAATTTTTATTGTTTAAAATACAGGTATTAACATGGTCCGTATTTTCAGGGCCCTTTTGAAAGTTATTTGAAAGTGACTATTTTTGTTGTTATTCTTATTGGCACTTTTTTTCTCTCACCTGGAGGTCGAAGCAATGGTACATTTTAATTCTTAAGCCTTAAAATACGGGTGTGAACAACGTTCAGCATAATTTGAAAGTTATTTTTATGTGACTGTGACATCTTTTGCTCGTGTATTGTTCATGTTCAATATATTTGTTCTTACCTAGAGATTGAACCAACGAAAGGATTTAAAATTGTTATAGCTTACAACTGTTGTTAATTAGGCCCAGGTTTTTGTTAAAGTTATTGTAATGTGACTACAATAATGTTATTGTTGTTGGGACTTTTTGCACAACTGAAGTGCTAATATTAAATAACACGGTTGTGTTCGTTACCCAAAAGAAGTAATGAATTTAAAACAGCCTCTGCAAACATACTTTTCAATGAAAGGATGTTATATTTACCAATTTTAATTTCTTTTCAGTAATTTATTTTGCACCGAACACTCTAAGCAGTGTTATCCTTTAACAGTCCTGAAGAGTCGTTCGACAGAGCCTCCTACTCGACCCGTCTCTCTTGTTCTCGATTCTCCACCTCCCAAGAAATCTCGCTATTCTCGTCGCCAATGGACAGTCTTCGGCGTTTTATGTGTTGTCAATTTCATTACTGGCACGTGCTTTTCACTGCAAGCACCCTTCTTTCCAAAAGAGGTAGGCTTAGGTGTACATTTTAAACTTACTAAAATAATTAGAAATAAGCCATCAACGAAAATCATATACCGTACAAGAAATAACGTAGAACAGTAGGCCACCTTTATGCTATTACGTTTTGTTCACGTGATGTGACCCGGGTTCAAGTGATGGGAGCCGGCAAACTAATCCTTCTCCAGATCACTATCATACCGCCTTTACCAATATGGCACTTGTCTACTGGCTTTCACATCATTAATGAATGAACCTAAGTGCATAAAGGTGGTTTACTGTACTACGTTATTTCCAGTGTATAATTTTCGCTGATGTCATATTTCCAATTTAACTTTATATTATTTTCACTGATTTATATTGAGTCTTTTGAGTGTATATCGATTTGTCTTCCCTCTCCTCTAAATGTCTATGACCGAGCACATTCGTTCGAATGGAGTCCTGGTCACGAACGTGACATTATTAACGGGTTCAGTGAGTTATCTTTATGCCAGCCAACAAGTGACGGCATGGTAGTGATCTGATGATAGACTAGTTCGCTGGTTCAAATCCGGGTCACATCACTTGAACAAAACGTAGCTGCGTAAAGGTGGCTTACTGTACTACGTTATTCTAGTGCATGATTGTCGCTGATGGCTTATTTCCAATTTACATTTACATTATTTACAGCGATTTATGTCTACTTATTTTTTATAATTTGAAACTCGAAAATTCTATTCGTCATGTCTGACTAAATTCCTTTTTTTTCCCCGCCGGCTTTTTCTAGTTTCTTTAATATTAGTGATCATTATTTTTTTTTTTTTTTTATCAGGCAGCCAAAAAGGGAGTGCCAGCCTCGGTCTATGGATTTGTGTTTGGAGTGTACGAACTGGTAGTCTTTATTGCTTGCCCCATCTATGGAAAATTTGTAAGTAGACACCATCCAGTGTTAGTATTTAGTAAACTTTTAGTATTTTCAGCATAAGTGTTCGAAACCTGTACATGTTTACAAAGGACAGTCTGACGCAGAACAGCACAATAAGTACATATGATAAATGAAAATCCAGAAGTGCACGAACATAAATAAAAGCACTACTACGTATCGAGGATGTATTCACCTCTTTATCAGGCACATAAAATTCACGACAACTTCGTCAAACACATAAAAATATACAACTCATGACAGCCTCTTAAAAATATATATGCAAGTTAAAAAAAGGACCTAAGCTATAACTGGCCAAAAAAGGCAAGAAATAGGCAACCAATCGACTTCTCTCCTGCGAGTGTTTTGGCCAGGTATAGCTTAGGTCCTTTTTAAACTTGTGTAAATGTTTTTAATAAATGCTTAGGCTGTCATGAGTTGTGTATTTTTATGTTTTTGACGAAACTGTCGTGAATTTTATCTGCCTGATGATGAGGTGAATACATTCTCGAAACGTAGCGCTTTTATTTATGTTCGTGCACTTTCTGGATTTTCATTTATCATATCATACGAAGGACAGTCTTAGTAAGATAATAGCCCTGATTGACTGAAGTTATCAACCGAAACAGTGTGTAAACCGAAACAGTGTCGTAACTATAGGACAACAGAGGCCCATTGACCAACATTTCGAGGGGGTGGGGGGGGGGGGGAATGGCACACAGAAAACAATAATTCCAAAGAATCGATGGCAAACCCAGGAATTCTAAGGGTCTAAGGAAGGGTAAGGGATGTTTTAAGTCCCTCGGAACTCTGCGCAAGCCAGATCGTTTCACGAAAGGTCAGCTGGGCTTGAAAAACCTGTATTGTCTCCTGAAACACGGGGTGTTGCGGAGTTTGAAACACTTTAACTGCGAATATTAAAATTTGACCGTCTGCTTACTTTTAAAAATTTTACGTAGATTTCTTTCTGTTGATTTGTCATTCTTCGATGTTGGTTTCGCGAGTGTAACTATTCATAAACTTTAGTCCCCCAGTCTACCCTAAGTTGCCGTAAAGATATTTTTGCGGTCAGAGTGTTTCCAATTTGGAATTCATTGCCGGAGGAGGCTGTGCCAGCATGAAACGTATCTGGTTTTATACGTGTACTTAACGGTCTTTCCCTCACCAACTTTTTGAAAATGAGGTATTAACCGACCTACTACTGTTTTTGGGACTAATATTAGTGGCTACCAGCTCTACCATTTTTCCTCCACCTTTTGTGAAAAACTCTATTATTATTATTAAATCATTTTCCACAATCTTACAACCTTTCAAACATGACAAAAAAAATCATTTTCTTCCGAATTTTTTAGTGGTAGTAAATGCCTTATTTGTCTACTTTTACAAAATTTTACTTTGAACTTTGGTTCTTGCTCCCCCGTCCCGCCTTGGGTGTTGGGTGCAGTGCTGCAGGGAATCCAAACTTCATTATTCAGCCTTGGGGATTAAATGAATGAAAGTTTGGGCCCAGCACCAGACGAAGACATTGAGGTCAAACGGCACAGGCAGAATTCTTTGCTTCCTCCAAAGTTTTCTTTTAGCGTATTCTAGCATTGTAATATTTTAGGCCGTTGGCCCATTGACTTTATCAACCCCAGAAGCACAATAGTTATGCCATTAACTATCAACCATTACCATTCCTCATGTAGTTTGCGTTCCTTTATTGTGATCTGCCACTTTGGCCTTGGGATATTATTAAATAAAACTAGCTGTAACATACGTCGATCTAGCTGGGCATCATGTACTGAAAACGGCGCCGACTGTTCCCTTTCCCCTACTCCACGAAACCTTCTGACCGCCCCCATTCCCCATTGTTTGGTCAGATTTCCCCCTGCAGCCTCTCTGGCGCCCCTGTCCCCTTTCACACTAGGGCCCCCCCCCCCTCCCTTAATTCCCCGATCCCTGCTCACCCTGCCATTTAACCCCTTGTGTTTGGGCTTCTGAGAGAAATAGCGTTTTCAATGGACGGCGTCACTCTTATTCTAAGTGTGGCTGAATTGCCTATTTCTCTTTTTGATGCCAAGCACGATGTGGGCCCACAACAACAATCGTGCATACAATAATTGTTAGTCAGCCAACCTTGAAACTACTCAACTGGGCTCTAACAGCCAGCATTACTGAAGCAATATTCCGTTAGTTACTAACTGTTACAGGGCACATCCGTTTTCATTATCGGCGACTTGCCCCTTTTCTTTGCTACCGTGCCAAGAGTGAACCTGCTCGTCCTCTTTCATTATAGTGCATCGCATCCCAACTTTGATAACTGCATCTCATACCAACTAAGCGTATCAAATATATGTATAGATATAGATAACTGCTCATTTACCAAAATATTCATTCTGCCTTCAGATCCAGAAAATAGGACCAAAACTGATGTTGAACGTCGGTAACTTTGTCATGGGTTCTTGCATTCTTCTGTTTGGGTAAATAGATTCATATGTTTTTTAATACTTCTTTTTATTTTATTGTTCCTGTGATTTATGGTCGACTTGTTGTCGAATATGCCAGTGTGGTCTGGTCTCCACATTTGGTAAAAGATATTAAAGCAGTTGAATCGGTCGAGAGACCTTTTTCTAATGACTCTGGTTTGTATAACTGACCAAACTGAGACGGTTCCAAGCAGAGCTATACTTTACTTTCTCCATTAAGCGGATCCAAGAAGTTTTTTCTGTTTCCGTTCAAATGCATATACCAGAGGACACTCATTAAACTTAACGTCGCAAAAAGACAAAGCTTCTTCTCAAAGTTCTTCTCAAACCGTGTAGTATAGCCATGGAATTCCATGACATCTGAGTTAGTGATGTCGGGTGGTCTGCATCAGTTCAAACAGAGTCTCAAAAAGTTGATCGTTTCATGTTTTTAAAGTGTTTTTGATCCTTTTTGATCTTCTATCTATAGTGTAACTTTTAAGAACTAATATTTGTGATGACGCAGCCAACTGGGTTTAGAAATTTAAAATCTTGATTATTACCATGGAGTTAAAGGATAATATTTATCCCTTCCTGTTTCCTTTTACAATTTCTTTTCGATAAAAAAGCTGTTACTTTATTAATGCTTTGTATTTTCCAGGTTTCTCAATCATGCCCCTGCAGGTGCAGCTTTTGTTGGTTTAGCCTTTTCCATTCGTATTGTGGAGGCGTTGGGCCAGGCTGGATATGAGACTGCCATCTACGCCATCGTGGCTAAGGAATTCTCGGACTCCATTGGCACCACATTCGTGAGTTGATATCTTTATTAAAGGTTAATAATGACTTCTACATTATTCCACAATATTTTTAATGTCTGAGGCAGTTCTAATGACTAGGATCAACCCTTAACATTACTGAACTTAATTCTACGATTGTGACGCCACTACGAAATTCGTAAATACATACAGATGCAAACCTGTTTCCGTTACCTTTTGGACTAAAATATCAAATATCAGACTGCCTGAGCGGGAATTGAACTCTCAACTTTTGAGACCAAAGGCAGAAGTTCTACCGCAATACCGACACAGCTAAAAGGAACGGCCATAGCCAGCATTTAACACACACAGATACATATAAGCAAGAATTTATATAAGCAAACGCTTTCTATTCGTCATTGGATTGACGCTTGTTGCTGCACACCTCACATCAAGTGAACCAAAAGGAACACACAATAAATCAAGAATGAATAAGACGGAAAGCCAAATCGGCTGGACTATTAGTAAATAAAAGCAGATGCACACCTATTTCTGTTCCGTTTTGGATTTAACGGAATTTTGGACGAATTGAACCTCGACCTTTGAGACCAAAGACCGAAGCTCTACCCCTGAGCCATACTGACACGGCCGAAAGGAAACGGCCATTGGGAGCATTTAACAGGCGCACAAATACATCAGCAAACTCTTTCCATTCGCCACTGGAAGGGTGCTTGTTGCTGCGCATTTTACACCAAGTGAACCGAAAGGAACACACAATAAAGCGTGAAATCAAGAATAAACAGGAACGGAAAGCCAAATCGGCTGAATTACTGGTAAATACAGATGCAAATCTATTTCTGTTCAGTTTTGGATTTAAGTGGCAGGCTGACTGAGCGGGAATTGACTCTGGACCTTTGAGACCAAAGACCGAAGCTCTCCCACTATGCCACATTGACACGGCCGAAAGGAAACGGCCATAGGCAGCATTTAACAGACGCACAAATGCATACAAGTAAACACTTTCCAATCCCCACTGGAGGGATAGATGTTGCTGCCCACCTCATACGAAGTGGTCCGAAAGGAACACAAAATAACACGGGTTAGGTTGCACTGGCAGCGGTGTTCACTTGGGCGTCAGATTCGATACACGTCTTGGTCTCAGCTGTACAAAACTGGCTATTACAGACCCTTGTTCGACCCCGGTGAAGGAAAGTGTATATACACGGGTTTTTGGTCGCTCTCCACCCGTTGTACGATGTTTCTCCGGGTACTCACAATACCTATCGATGCGAAATACTATTTTTTAATTAAGTCAGAGGAAATCACCTAAACTGAACCTGATACAGCACAAGAAAGCTTTTTTTCTTTT
>JAHWFP010046968.1:18771-28988 GCA_023313725.1 Lithobius niger | reverse complement strand
CTTTTTGATATCGTGATCAAGACTCTTCCAAAACTTCAAGTGCAAGAGTCTGTCAAGTCTTAGTCGATGACCAAGTGGCAAGTTACGTGTAATATCTTGTACATTGTGTCAAACACAGAGAGCATTCAAGTTAAACACTTGTCATATCTTGTACACAGTGCCAAACACAGAGAGAATTAAAGTTAAACACACATGCTGCAGGCAACACTAACAACATCACACTCTTGCTAATTTGGGAAATAGATTAGCAGTCTGTGGTCGGTTAAAACTAGGCTACTTCAAGCTGATTCATTGTGAATGCCACTGCGGACCTTTAAAAGTTGGACTTATCCCATTGAGGCGTGTTATCGCCAAATCAGCAGCAGTGAAGTTTTTCACCGAATGCCTCCAAAAAAAAAATGGAACTGTCAGCATTGTCGTAATAGACGACAGATCCTCCTGCAGAAATTATTTGAAATAAATGGAATTTGCCTAGCAGATCGGCTTCGTATGTTTGAATGAACCAACATGTATTAATAAACCAAAACGAATCGTTGAATGTTAAGAGTGAGGGTTAAAAGTCAAACTTCAGAAGGATTACGGACAAGCTTTGACAGCAAGGGTCCAAACGTAAAACTTCGTAAGTAAGAGGCTTGTAAGCATTAGACCTTTACTATCCCAGCTGGTCACCGTAACGACCTATAGTACGACAGTTTTGTAAAGTCCAACTTCGTAAATATAATTCTGGCCTATTCGGATAGGACGGGACGTATGTGTGTAGCAGGGTTTTTGTAGCAGGTTTCATTTGTACTTTGAATATCGTTAAAGAACTGAACACATTTTTCTTGTGAAGTTCGGCGTTTGACTTTTGACGCTCTAGAATTTTTGGATATCTTTGTATGAATTTCGTATAATGTATGAATTTTCTAGTTGCCGGCTGAAAATATCACACTACCTGTAAATTTAATTGCATTCAGTTCCTGAGTGCTTGTTACCCTGGAGGATTCAAAACTCTCTCGATACGCCCAGCTGAACCGCCCATCTGCGCATGCGCCAGCACGTGCAGACCCTCCATAAATGGTATTACGGCGTTAGCCAACCATCTCTTTTCCTCCAGCCTCCAGCTGCGACACACCGCCATTGTTACCCTCCCGCTTCGACGTTCGCCGAAAGACACCGTTCGCCGAAAGATCCCTCCCTGATGTTTGCTTTCATTCTTCTTAGGTATGCACGTTTCGGTTGAGCACGTTCGCCGAACGTTCTTTCTTCCTCTTCTTTGCTGTATTTCACCATCTGACTTCACTTTCCTGCGCTCGTCGGAAAACCATAGAAGATGATTCCCCATTGATGAACTGGTTCCCTTCACAGCACCTGATGGATGCCCATGTTCGCCGAAAGTCTCTTTGCCTAGCTTGAAGTACAAGCCTTCCACCCTTGCCGATTTTACCTTTCGCCGAAAGTCAAGCCTTCGCTGAACACCACAAACTTTTGCCGAACGTAAGCTAGCCTTTGCCGAACGCTACCTTCGCCGAAAGCCACTAATCTTTCGCCGAAAGACACTTGCTTTCGCCGAACACTACCTTCGGCGAAAGAGGAAAAACCACCAGCCTTTGCTGACAGCCACGGGTCTCTCACCGCATAACAAGCCTTCACCGAACCCTCAGCTTTGCCATGGGCCATACATGTCTTTGCTGCTCTAACTACCTTTTTGATGATTGACCCATCTGAATTACAAGATGAGCCCAGCAGCTTTTCCTCATGATCGTCGCCTGCCCCTTCCTGGACCTTCTGGACAACGAACGGGGTCGACTTTTCCATTGTTTCCATTTTCGTCATCGTTTCCATCTTCCGCATGACATTGCGCGTCAGTTGGGCGATAAGTCTGTACTCCTGTCCGGTGTTTTCAATTCTTGCAGGAGGTACAGATGTATGACAGGATTTAGAGTTGTGGTTTGCATAACATCTCTGTAATGTGTGGTGCAGTGGCAACCCGGACCACTGCACTGTGACTGAGGTTGGCGCTAATGACCACGTTGTCGACGCACCATTAAGCTTCAATCCCCCCCCCCCATTGTCTCCCGCTTATGGGAATGGTAACTTACCCTCACCGAACTCTGGCCCTGCCGAACATACAGCCTCTGCCTTTCTCGAACGAGCCCTCGCCCAACCATCGGCTATCTCAAACCTCGACTTATGTACCACCCATGCCGATGCTGACCGGTAAATGTACCTTCAAGTCCTCGGTCATGATCTTCTTCACAAGTATCATGAACGTTGCCCACAACCCGTATTGCCCGCCGAACATCACAACTGATGAATCTTCGCCAATCGTTTCACTTCGACACCTTCATGGTAACCTTTGACCCTTCACACACCAATCTCACGTGTGCCTCATCCTCCGATGAAGCTGATATGTACCATCGGCTATGTCCTTCGCCTTCTGGTTGTGTGTCTTCCTGTAGCAGTCGTATACGCCGACCATGTGCTATGGCTTCGTTCTGTTACGTCGACAACCTTTTGGCTATACGTATATTACGATGGTTTTATTTTCCGTGTTGACTATCTCTGTAATCTTCTTGCCGCCTCGCTATACTGTAGTGTAAATTACAGTATGACCAAAGTTTATGTTATCTGATTGCCACTTGATTGCCACTTGATCCTTACAACTTACCATGACTGCTACAATATTAAATCAATATTATAGCCACTATCAACATGTAGTTGTTGTTAACTACATAGATTATTAGTGTCACTTCCCTCCTGCTGCTCTCGTCATTGACGGATCGCCTCTTAGTTGCACCAGCCCACCGAAAATGCCTGAAGTTCGTCGAAATGCCCCAAACCACAGGTTCAACGAACACATACAAGCAATGAAAATCCTGCCCTGAACCTTCACCGCAAGTCCAAGTGAAGTGAACCTCCACCATTAGTCAAGCCTTCGCCGAACACTCAACCTTTGCCGAATACTACCAACCTTCGCCGAACGTATGTAAGCCTTCGCCGAACGCACAACCTTCGCCGAACATACGCAAGCCTTTGCCGAACGCTCAACCCTCGCCGAATGCAGCTTGCCTTCGCCGAACGTAGACAGGCTTTCGCCGAATGTATACACAACCTTCGCCGAACGACAACTGGCCTTCACTGTACGCACACCCCTCACGGAACGTTCGCCAAACACAAGCAAACCGTTGCCAATTATAGGCAATTCTTAGCCCAACGAAAACAATAACATAAACAGTCCACGGCCATACCATGCTGTAAACGCCGGTTCTCGCCCAATCACCGAAGTTATGCAGTACCTGGCCCGATTTGTACTCGGATAGGTGACCGCCTGGAAATACCGGGCGCTGTACACATCAGCACCTCCTTTGTCGAACATGCTGTCCTTGACTCCGTCGCTATGGACTCCTCCGTTCAACCCTTTCAACACCTCCGGCCAGCCTTGTGCCTGAAAATCCCAGCATTGTTGTCCTACCATTGCCCACGCAACCATCTCGGCAACAATTACGTAATCGCCCTCCATGAGCACCCCTTATGAACTTGCTGCTTGCCAACTTGAGGTGTCTCTACTTTACCATGTCCTGGCTTCCAGTAAATGACATGAATCCAACAAGGTTTCCCAACGTTACCCACTCTGGGGCTCATCTCGTCAGTGGCCAACCCACGTCTTGGGGCTGAACCATTACCACATCATCATTAACGACAATCCACTCACACTTAATCTCACCACCTCGTCTTTCCTGGCTGACTAATTTTTTAGTTGTGCTAACTTATTTACCACCTCTGCACTCCATTCCCGATGATTATCTCCCTTTTTCAACTCTTCCACCTGGCATCCCTTAGTACATATGTTGTGGCTGTTTCTCCTTCCCGCCTTGGGGCTTTTCACCTGCTGCGACCCTCTACCCATCTCCTGCGCTGGGGTTCCTCGTCGGCCCGGATAGACGCCGCCTTTCCTGCGCTCCTCCCTGTTCCTGAGTTTCCACTCCGTATCCATGTCACCCAAAGTCCGTGGTGGAAAATCACCGTCCCTCGTCAGAGGTTGGGACCCAAGAACCGCCCGAAAACATGATGTCTGCAAATGTGCGGGGATTGTATCTTCCAAGAAACGTTACGACCCACACACAGCCTGTCAACGCCACCGTCATTGCGACTTCAACAATGACCCCTGTTCGATCTGCCTAACCATATCTCTTTCCGACTGGCCATTAGTCCAACTGTACAACAAAAAATCTCTGGCTCGTTTAACTCAGATGAGAAACAAAAAGGCCCGTGATAGTACGACACCATCAAATGAAGTTCCCTCTGCCTCAATTGAACCCATTATGAAACCATCCGCCACTATTCCGGCAACTGTCACCTCCTCATCTTCCTACCCGGACCCTTCTACGACTACCATGGAAACGAACACTTCTTCAACTCCTAACCCGTCGTCATTTGGGCTTGTCGCAAGTCCCTTTCCTGCCAACCCCCCTTATGTTTTCTCTTCAACATAACCGCACAGAAACTCGATCTCAATGAAAAAGAAATGAATCGCCTTCGACAAAACTGCGAGCCCATTGCATCTCACTGCGCTAGCCTTGAAACCAAACTTGCTAATGCCCGGAAACTGATCGACGCTTATAAGCTGAACATACAAAACTTAACGACCAGCAACACGAAAATGCGACGTAAAATCGAACTTTCTGACGCCAGATTCCGACACCTATCTCCCCTACCCATTTCAACTTCTCATCAACCCATCGTCAAAATTCACAGACCCGCACTTCCACGTAAGCCTATTCGTCTCACCACTCGGGGCACCCAAACAATAGAAACCACTTCCAAGATGGAATACATCGTCGGGAACACCGCAATTCCAACTGACGTTCACCTTTACAACCCATTGACCATCCACCCGTTCTTCCCGAACTCGCTCGACGAGAACACCACCAACTGGCACAAGAATGGGTCCGTTCAAACCCAAGCCATGCCTAAGGAGTCCTATGTCGCCCGCCAAGTTTGGCAATGGGACAACGCCACAACCTTCATTCCTGCTATCCGGGAAATGCGTAGGATGTCCCTTACCCAGACTAGAAAGCTTCCATGCCTGGATTGCCGCTCCTCTGCCAAGGGCTACGGCTTCACTTTCACTACAAGACCATAAATCACAAATTCTAAATATCAACTACCTTCACAACTTCAGGCCGGAATGACGTCTCTCATCGACACCACTTGATGCCCCTGCGATTCCTCATTCCTCACCACTCCAATCTGCTTAATGTTAATCAACCCTTCAATCAACCACCCTATGAAAAAAAAAAAAAAATGGACGGAGTCAACCTTCACCACCGACTTGCAGGTAATGATTTTTAAGTTTACTTTTTTGGGGGGGGGGGGGGGTCCTCTGGGAAACGGAATCAAAACCCTCAAACTGTTGTCAGTCCGTTGACAATAACCAGTTTCTTCCACCCCCCCCTGCAGTACTTGCCTAAGTTAAACTGCTTGAGATATTGGGTCTGATGCGTCTCGCACCTCAGCCTACACCAAATCTCTGGGACCCAGCGAACCCCCTTGGGAACCCGCCATGATGGTGCCCGCCACCTATATTGACGAGGTCAACTGTAAATGCAATTAAATTTACAGGTAGTGTGATATTTTCAGCCGGCAACTAGAAAACCCAATTTTACCTGGGGGGAGGTCAAAATTGTTTTCTATTGCCTAAAGAAAATATACACTACCTGTAAATACCCACCCAACCTCCCCTCTGGAGTCACCACATGGCTGACATATCTGGAGGAAAAATAGATGGTTGGCTAACGCCGTAATACCATTTATGGAGGGTCTGCACGTGCTGGCGCATGCGCAGATGGGCGGTTCAGCTGGGCGTATCGAGAGAGTTTTGAATCCTCCAGGGTAACAAGCACTCAGGAACTGAATGCAATTAAATTTACAGGTAGTGTATATTTTCTTTAGGCAATAGAAAACAATTTTGACCTCCCCCCTTATATCTTTGTATGAATTTCGATGACAACCAATAATGCTCTCCGCTGCAAATATGCTTTCATGTTACGAAACCCAATGGAAACCTCTTCAACCAAAAGCAAAGCAGGAAATGCACACCTTACTATCATTGAATTATGATATGTGGCTTTGCATCATCTGAATTTATTGCTATGCTATTCTTAAGGCGGAAGCTGGCCAGAGGGTAGTAAGGTTCTAACACTTACCAGCCTCATACTGACGAGATTTTAGATCTGGACCCTTGCTGTCAAAGCTTGCCCGTATTCCTTCTAAGGTTTGACTTTTAGACCCTTACTATTAAAATTTAATGATCCGTTTAGGTTCATTAATTTAATTTCTGTTCACGTAAATTAAATTACGTGAACATAAAGTTAGAACCAAACTGTAGTGGGTCAAACCGTTTGGTTCTACCCCCTAAGAATCAAGAAAACCGGTGGGTGACTCCATCAACCAAAATGCTACAGAAATCTGTGAAGCATGTGATGTTATAATATCACATGTAGACAAAGCAAGTAGAAAAGCCAAATTGTAGCATACACCACGTTTTTCTGCTCGGCAAAGTAAGAAGTGAACAAGACCGAGTAAGTTGTATGAAATGGAATGAACGCACTTCATGATAGCTTTGCAATCAAGTTATTCAACATCCAAGAAACGATGCCATATTGCAACCCTCTGACTATGGACCATTTTGGAAAGGAAACCACTGCGACCACAGTACTGGCTCTAATAGAAATGACTAGCAGCGCAACTTATCACTGCCTCTCACCTGCAAAACTCCGTCTGGTGGCATGGCGTTCCAACCACAAAAAATGCATGGGATTTTTTTCTTTAAATGTTTATAGTAAGGAATTGAATAGTACAGGAATTGAAGAAACAAGAACTGATGTGTACACTTTTATAGCTTAATTAAATCCTTTAATTAAGCTATACAAGTGCACACATCAGTTCTGTTTCTTCAATTCCTGTACTATTTTTAAAATTGTGGTCGTAATTCTAACTGCTAATTTCGTGGTTCGTTTTAAGTTTTAGTACGGGACAGTCAGTTGCTACTCCCACCATTGATCACGTGAGCCGAACGATAGCTGTCCTCCCCCTACTTTCTGCGGTATTTATCTTTTTTAACAAGCCTCGTATCGACCTTCACTCATCGGAAACAGGTTCTTACCATATATGACAAAAAAAAGATAACCTGTACCAACAAAACTGAAAGTTCGATTCACCATTTAAAATGGTTCATGGATTCATGTCGGTGATCAAAAATAAAAAAAATCCGCTTAGCATTTACTTTCTAGGCATTTTTTTTTGTTAAATTGGTGACTGTCATGAACGAAAAAACACACAGATGTATTATAAACACATATAAAAAAAACATATAAAATCAAAATAAATCATCTGTCAAATTTAAAGTTTCTACTGACCTTTTAAAATCGGTCACAACAGTTTTATGCTCTTATTCATTATAGGAGGAGAAAAGCCACTTACACTCTCTATGGGAGGAGAAAAGCTACTTACACTCACTGATGGAATGTAAGAAATTGTTGGCTTTGGAGAGGTTCAGGAAAAGACATGTTATTAAGGCCAAGTCAGGGACCGGAATGTATCAATACCCAGCGACAGTGATGACGATATTTTAGCATGTGACGATTCAAGTTTCATCTGACGACAGTAACACAACGAAAAACGTATACACCTATAAAAGAGTGCCAACAATTGTTATTGTTTTATTGTTATAAAAGATGCCTCTGGCAATAATCAAACCTCGCAGACACAAGGAAATGCACTGGAGTTTTAATTTTCGGTTACATTTGTCTTGGTCCTGTTCAGCTAATCTGCAACAATGGACACCAAGCAGCACGAAATACATAAAAGTATAGTAAAGTATAGAATTTAACGTAATTACATGTTAAAAACAAATAAAGGCACAACAAGCTGAAGTCACACCAGTCACAACATTATCGTGTAATTGGCGTAATGATTGTTTTAATGCCTTTTGAAATGGAGAGCCCTAAATGAGCGAGCAAAAGCTATGCTTACAGTTTTGAAAGTCAACAGAATATGCATCACATGCTACAAAATTGACCCAATTTACAGAAAATAGTTACCGAAGATATCTAAAAAAAAAAACCTCTAAATTGCCTAAAGTAAACAGGCAAACAGCCCAAACCATGCACCAGAAATTACGATACGGCGGTTTGTGTATATTTACTTAACTCTTAGTTGGGCCTTTGTATGCGAATTGCTGTGCTTTTTAAGGGAAAGTCAAATTTGTTTATTGGTAATTATCAAGACTGCGTGTCGCCCCCAAGTTGTTGATGTCTTACTGTTGGTGTATTGTTGTTGTTGCATGAAGGCGGTAAGCGTAAAGAATTATCTTTACTAGCTGGACCCGTGCATGCTGCACGATTTTTGAATTTTCCGAACTTAGCTTTTCCCGGTGTTTTGTCGTCGTAGGAAAGTAACTGGCGCTCTCAATTTCTCCTCCCTCCCCTTTCCTGTACACCGCTACCCGCGTCTTTGCCCCCAACATCCTCCAAACCGAACTGCACCCCCTTCCAGACTCCTGCAATGTGGGTGTGTAGCTCCCCAGCACCTTACGTGTTTGGGGTTTGTTTTTAATGCTTCCCTCCCCCACCTACGCCTTCCCCCTCAGAGAAACGCCCCCCCCTCCTCCCCCTAAATGTGACAGTCTGCCTCCTATCCTTCTTTCTCGTCCTTGTCATCTTTCCCTGGCCGGAAATCGGGACATTCCCACGGATGTTTTGGTGTAGACCCGGAGAAGTCACAATGAAGTTTGACTGAAGTCTAAAAAAATCCAATCACTGAGAAACCCAGCATTCAGTAAGCAAGTAACTCCGCTCATCAGCGAAAATCAAACCGTCGACAATGACACACTCCACAACAAAATGAGGTTCATTGTCGTTATAATTGTTGCAATTCTAATTGTTGTTCATTTACCGAGTATGAACAACATAGGGCCTTAGGGCTTCGGGCAGATGACGAGGAGTGGTTAACGCTCGTTAAATCCTTTGAAACCCTTTGAGTATGAACGGCCGCGCACGCAATGATTATTGCTGCTTACTTTGAAACAATTCAGCTCAGCTCAGAAAGCCTAATTCTACGAAGCAAATAAGCTATTTTATCGTTAATTAGCTGCCAATTACTGGCCTCGAAATTAAGAATGTAGCTTAGTTAGTTTAAAACTATACGGGTTTAACTGAAACACGGGGTGTTTCATTTTACCCATCGAGTATGAACAGTTTTCGACGAAAGTTTGAAATCATATCAAAAACCAAAACTGGTAAAAGGGGGAGTTCCGAATGGTTCGGCCCTTCAAAGGAGTGATATCAACACACCAAAACATGCACCAAGAATTGTTATGCACCGTAGCAAAGATCTCACACGTGCACGAAGAATGAAAAAAATACTTTTCATTGTAACGATAAAATTTAATTGTTGCTGCTGCTGCTGCTGATCTTTGAGCGCTTATGGTAACCAGTGTTAGTAAGGGTCGACCTAGGACCTCTGTGTTAAACTCTCAACTTTGAGAGCTTATAACTCCGTCAAAAGTAAACATATTTAAACCAAATTTGGAATCTAGCCTTGACTAGTAAAGGCCTGTCTGCAGTCCAAAAATTGTGAAATTCGGTCCAGCCAAACCCGAGATGCAGACAAGGGCCAAATAGAAAACTTCTTGTTCAGCTTCTTGTTGTTGTTGTTGTTCTGGGGATACTTTCATCTGTCCTCTCTACAGGTCAAACCATTTGTCCTATAAAGCTGGTTCTTAGCTCATTTTACAGGTATTGCTCTGTAGATGTGCCCTTTTCATGAGGCCTTTTCTAATTGGTCAAGTGGTTCAGGGGTTACGGAGCTCTAAACCACCAGATTGATTGTTTTACATTGTTTTAAACATTGTTATTATGCAACAATACCAATTAGCAAACATCAGCTGCGAGACATAGACTGAAGATTAAAGGATTTGTTTCTATTGTTAACATTGGCGATAGCTAGATTAGTGAGGGTCAGCCTAGGGTCTCTTGTGTTAAACTATCAGCTGTGACCGCCAACTGCACTGTTTTACAGTTTAGCTGCAATTCTAAAAGTAACACGAATTAATAAACAAAAACGGAACGTTAAATGTTTAGAGTAAGGATCTAAAAGTCAAAACCTAGAAGGAACACGGACAAGCTTTGACAGTTAGGGTCTAGGTGTAAAATTTTGTCAGTAAGAGGCTGGAA
>JAHWFP010046968.1:0-18671 GCA_023313725.1 Lithobius niger | reverse complement strand
AGGGTCTAGGTGTAAAATTTTTTCAGTAAGAGGCTGGAAAGCATTAGACCCTTACTACCCGGTGGTCAGCAATAAATACATTTTCACGAAAAACTGGAAATCATCCTACAATGACCCATGTGATGATCAAGTGGTAGTATGGTTATACGTTTCCTGCTTTGCTTTACGTTGAAAATTATTTTTCAATTTAGTAACATGCCAGCATATTCGTAGCAAACAGCATTATGGTAATCCTCTACCATAAATCTACGAAATATAATAAAAATACTAAAGCATCAAAAGACAAAATGCCAAATTTCACAAGAAAATTGTGTTATTAAAGTTCCAAAACAATATTCTGAGAACAAAGAAAACCTGCTACAACCGTTCATACACACGTTCAGTTCGAAGAGACTAGAACTAATCTAACCACCGGGTAGTAAGGGTCTAATGCTTTCCAGCCTCTTACTGACAAAATTTTACACCTAGACCCTAACTGTCAAAGCTTGTCCGTGTTCCTTCTAGGTTTTGACTTTTAGATCCTTACTCTAAACATTTAACGTTCCGTTTTTGTTTATTAATTAGTATATAGTCTGTTCCACATTATGCTTTCAGAAAACTGACTGTTTGATGCCACGTTTCCTTGCACTACGATTGCAAATACATATGAATATCACACTTGTAGAGTCTACACAGTTACTGTTACAGTCTGCGAGTGGGATATTTACGTATTTTTTTACTCATAGCGGCAGGAAACGTGGCGTCATACAGTCAGTTTTCTGAAAGCATAATGTGGAACAAAGTATAGTGGATGTGTGTAGGCAACGGTGTTGGTTCGTCGGATGACTGTTTCTAAGAAAAAATCGCTACCAAAGATCGTTGATTTTGTGTTGCTGATTGACTAGGCAGCAAGCTAACTAACTAGCCAGCTAGCTACTGGTGGTCCAGAAGTAATGTTAATTTCTATTGACTTTAAGAAGCCGATTGTGAACGTCTTAGAAGACCTTCCAAAATGAAAGTTGCAGTGTGCAATGGGTGACATTAATTCTACACACCATTGGTGGTTTGGGAATGAAGGGCCCTTGGGTTAGTGCACTAACTGGTGCGTAGGAGAGACTGCGGATTGTTAAAGTATTGTCCGTAGCCATAAAAGTATTGTTCGGTATTGTTAAAAGCATTGTGTTGGGTATCTCGTGTTTCCGCGGGTGCATGTTGACCGTTGGTCGGTTAACCGTAAATGACGTACTGTAATGGCGCATATCTGCCGACGTGACTCCTTCATACTAACTGATGAGTTGCATCGTTATTGCTAAAGAAAATCTGTCATACTACCCATCAACAAATAATCAACAAACAAACAACATGAGTTTGTTGACTGTTTGCGGGTTATAAAAATCCTTACCATTATTTTGATAAGTCGAAATAAAAAAAGACGTGGCCGAACCATTTGTTTTTGATTAAGATTTACACTAACTATGGTCTAGTAGGAAGCCATGTTACCACTGCCCCGTTTGTTGTCGCATTGGCGTTTGTTTCTGTTGGGGCCAGAAGTTGATTACCCATAGTTTTCGGTAAACAATACATGTCGCTATATTTCGTTTGTTACTGATTGTTACTGGAACCCTGCATACAATGAACGGGCTTGCAACCATTTATTGTTATCGTGCACAGAATGAAAATGCTCCTCCTTTTTCATTATTTTAGCTGCATTTGGGTTGGTTTCACAATGGCTGAATTTCCACGTTACTGGCCCTCGACTATACTCCGGCCTAAGCGAAACATACGTTTATAGATGATTTGTTTAATGTTTGTGTTTAAAATAATGCGACTGTTTTGTTTTAGGTGTGTGTAATAGGTACACTTGTTTTCCTTTAGAAAAGAAAATGGTGGTGAACTTAACTTGGGAAAATATGAAAACGTTTGCATTTATTATCTTTGCAGTCGATTTTAGAAACGTTATTTGGAGTAGGCATGATTGCTGGACCAACGATAGGAGGACTCTTATATGAGGTAGAACCACTTCTTACTGGCTCATTAGACATTTGAAACTTGCTGCTTTACAAATTATTTAACACAGAGAAATCACATACTTCAACAAAAGTCAAGACATACAAGTGAAATACAATAAATTATTATAAAGTGCCTCTTTTCATTGTTTTCCGATTTCCACTTTGACAAGGACAAACATGCATAGGAGGGTCAAGTTTGAGCCGGACTTCATTAAATAAAAAGAAAAGTACGATAAATGCAAGTGTAATTGCATTGTTAATTCTCAGTATACTCTCCCTGGATGTTTCCACACTCTAGCCATGATGTGGCAGTTTATTTAGACAATTAGAATAAAAGTCTTCGGAAGATTGCATCACCAATACAGGACATACTTTCGGTGCTCGTCATTTCATTGAAACTTATGCCCCTCCGGCGCTCTTTGCTTTGTTCGAAAAAGATGGTAGTTACGTAGTGTTAGGTCAGGACTATGTGGTAGGCGTGGCATTACTGCTTCTCACCCGTTTTGAAGCTCTCAGTCCTCTTATAACAATACAGCACGACGGGATCGCAGCAATGAACGAGGACGAGGAATGCTGGGATCCACGGTTGAGGGCTGCCAGCCCCCGTTTCCATTAAATGAAAAGTGGAAGAAAACAAACAAATTTAATAAATTTACAAATAAGAAAACATAACAGATAAAAAAAAATTACGTTCAACAATCCACGTTACTCACAACATTGCAACCGCTGCTTTGCAAACGTTGGTTTCCGTTAAATAACAAAAAGGAATAATGCAACCGAATATAATCAATTAATTGGAACAATTTTTGAAAACAACACCACCTCAAACGTAAAAAAAATACCGTTCAAGAATTCGGGTTATTTACAACATTGCAACCGTTTTCAAAATTGAACGTTGCTCTTTTCGTTGCGTGTAGTATTGCGTCTTAACGAATATTCTACACAAACTTTCTTCTGGCTAAACGCAACAATGTATTCCACTCGCGGTCACTTGCGCTCAACAATGTGCGTGGGACTGATAGCTTCAAAACGGGTGAGAAGGATAATGCCCGCTTTCCTCAGGGCGGGTTTACGCACCGATTCGCCTTTGCCTTCTCGCAGCTAGAATTTAATTGTAATGGCGAAGTTGTCGTTGCCATGGTAACAACGCTATCTGGATAAGCTAAATTCGACGTCGATTCAGTAAATGCTTAAGTCTTATAATCTGTGGCAATAAGATGAAGAATTCCTCCTGACGAAATTTCCCAGTCTCTTCTGAACTCGCATTATTCTGTCTTTTCATTGCGAGTCGACATAGCTAAAACTGCCGCCATGTTGGAATTTCAGATGATTTCTAGCTTCTAGCTGCGAGAATGCAAAGGTGAGTCGCCGCATAAACGAGCCCTCAGGCCGGGTTTACGCAACCACTCGCTTTTACATTCTCGCAGCTAGAAGCTAGAAGCCATCTGAAATTCCAACATGGCGGCGGTTTTATGTCTTCCGCCTCGCAACGAAAACAGCAAATAACGTGATTTCAGAAGCGTTTGGGAAAATTGTTTCGTCATGAGGAATTCTTTATATTATTGGCACGGATTATAAGACTGCAAGTGTTTGCTCAAACGATGTCGGATTTAGCTAATTCAGGTAGCGTTGTAACCATGGTAACAACACCTTTGCCATCGCGATTGAGTTCTAGCTGCGAGAATGCAAAGGCGAGTCGCTGCATAAACGCGCCCACATGCTGGAATCCAACAATGGCTAGGGCGTCATTGTTATAGATCCCAGTACTCGGAAAGCGGGCGATATCCTATACCTCCCCTCTCCCCATATTATTCATGTAACTGAGTGTTTGTGCAGTCAAACGGCCGTCTGCGGTCTTGCATTATCTTGACGCTCTTGTAGAATCGTGTTGCGTGTTATTAACTTTTTCCTTTGTCAGGATTTTAACGGTAATGTCTTGTCCTTGAACAGGTCCTTGAACAGGTACTGCAGCAGCCGCCATCTTGTTTTTGGCTAACACTCAACCATAAAACGAAACGATATCGCCATGACAACACCATACGCCAACCTAACAACACCAGCAAAGTTTGAATTTTTCTGTTGCTAATTTTGCTGGAAAAATTAAATCCCGGATCAAACTTGAACCTCCTTCGTACATTTTAAAGAAGATTAGCATTCATATCATTTGTTTTCACTTTACCTAAACTTCTGAAATATTATCCGTCATCTGAAGTATATAGTCATTTTAAAACAGTGCCTCACGGTTTGTGCAACGCTGTTCAAAGCTTAGAAGAAATCACTTTTTTTAAAGTGCCATCGGCTATAATTCAGTTTTGCTTCGATTATGACCATTAATCGAGGTACTATTTTTTTTCAGCTTGGTGGCTACAGCCTTCCATTCATGGTAATTGGGTCCATCTTGCTTATAGCATCCGTCGTACATGTTATTATTCTACCAAAAATAGGTAAGGTTGTAATTGATACTATACTAATAACTGCTTTCAAGTTTACATAAAGTGTTACGCCGGATTCATTACTGAACTTACCAAAATTTTTTTATTTTTTGCTAATCGTATAAATACTACCACGAATGTATAAATTGATGAGCCCTCTCGTAATTTTCGGCTCTCGTTAGGGATCAGTTTCATAGTGTATTACACCCTACTGGATGACACCACCGTCATTTTTGTGTGCATAGGAATGGAGGCCATACGAAAACGATGTCACAAAAATTTTCGCCAAGTTTTAGCTACCTTCACCTGTCACACTTTGTTACAACCTTTGCAACCCTCTCCCTTCCTCCTAAAATGATGTCACAAACGTCCAACCCCCTCCCATTTCGTTACCGATGTAGAGGGTAACAATTTCGGAAAATCTGGCGATTTTTTACGTGGAATTTATGAAATTAGTCCAAATTTACCTTAATTTCTGGTGACTTATTTTTGCTCTTCACAAATTTACTGACTCCACCTTCCCCCTTGCCCGAAATTGTTACTCAGTAAATCCAATCCTCTTGCATGACGTCATATTGTGTACGGTCCCGTAGTAGTGGAGGAATTCTAGTAAATTCGACCTAAGAAATTAGCAGGAAGTTGAAACTTGGCACAGTAGTTAGTGATGCCTTGCTGATAACGCTGTTAAAAGTTCCCATAAATCCCAGCTGTGCGTCAGCCGCCATCTTGGAAAATGGCGCTCGATTTTCGGTTTTTTGGCAATAACTGGAGAAGATTCAAAATTAGCAAAATTTACCAAGAGACAAAATTTTTCACTCAGAAAAAGACAAACATTTTTTGTTGGAAACTTTTTTTTGTATTAAGAAAAATAAAAAAGTTACAGACTGATAAAGATTTTAAATTCTGCAGTTTAATGCTAACATGCAAATTACTACTAGTTTTATGTATGAAAAGAAGCATTATGAGCTCTGAATACATATTTTAAGATCCTATTACATGTCCATGTCAGATTGTCAGTGTCATATCATATATTCTCTTGGAAAATTACCTCTGTCACAATAAATTTATTGTTCAATCCTCAGACTCATGTAGTAGCATCTCGACAGGTATGAGTTGTCTCGGGTATTACGTAGTTCCTTTGCACTCTCCACCCATCTTTTTTTTTGGGGGGGGGGGGGCCTTAACCATCAACAAATTAAAAGCAAAATGTGAAGCAAAAACGTTCAGAATACATTTCTAGACAAGAAAAGTGACATACATTTTTTACATAAAGGCAACCCCTGAACCCTAAAATCGTATTTAAAGTATATCACCCTTTATTCGTGAGAACGCTCCTTTTTTTCAATTAGTTGTTACAGTGGTTTTCGTGTTCAAAGTGCTCCTGCGAGCCCTCTAATACCCCGAAATGGACACGTCACGGATTTTATGAAAGGTTCGGATCTATTCTTTAGGAATAGAGGCCATATTGTCCGAAATTGGTATCCTAACCGAAAATATGTAACATAGATAGGGATCGTCCTACGCCCATTTAAAGGTTAAGATGTAATGGCATAGCGGCGAAAGCCTATGTTGATTTTGGAATTCAAAGTGCTCTTGCAAGCCCTCTACTAGACGTAAATGGACATGCTTGGGATGTTCTGAAAGGTGGTAATCTATTCTTTCCATCAATCCTAACCGAAAGGTTTTAGCCGAGATAGGAACCGGCCTACGCCCGTTTAAATGTTTGGCTGTAATTGTTGTAGCGGCTGGTTTCAATTTCAAAGTGCCTTTGTAATGCTCATATTTGTATTTGTAGCTAAGCTAAACAATTTCGGTTGAGAACGATGGAAAGAACAGATCCCCACCTTTCTGAAAATCCTAAGCATGTCCATTTCAGGCTATTACAGAGCTCGCAAGAACAATTTGAATTTGAAAATCAAAATACGCTTTCACTGTTAAGCCATTAACTATTCACCTTTAAATAGGTTCAGGACGGTCCCTATCTAAGTTAATAAAATTTGGTTAGGTTTAATGGAAAGGATAGGTTACCACCTTTTAGAAAATTCTAAGCATGATCAACTTAGGCTATTAGAAGGCTCGCAGGAACACACGAAGATGTGTATAACAACAATTGAAAAACGGAGCGTTCACGTGAATTAAGGGTGATGTGCTTTAAATACGCTTTTGGGGTTCAATGGTTGATTTTACGTAAAAGATATGCAGCTCCTTTTCTGTCCAGAATTGTGTGCTGAACGTCTTTGGTTCACATTATTCTTTTGATTTGTTACTGGTTAAGGAGTGACACTCAAAAAACCGTTTTGGGGTGGGGGTAAATCACCTCCTTCCTCATGATGGGGGGTTTTGAACTTCCTATCATGGCTATTTTTTCCAGTCCCCCTCATGTGCACCCATAATAAATTGTATGCTTTACACAGAAAATGAACAATTTCATCAATTTTGGGTCCCAATCCACCCTACTTACATTGCTGAGCACAACAGATCAGACTGCACACACTTGCATCTCTTATTGGTGTATCCTCCCTTGCAGTTGCATGAAACTACCTTCAGACGATCTGATGGAATTGCTTCTTGGGTAGTGGGAACAGGTCTCAGTGATCCCTTTGTCCAACCCACTCGATCTGATCGATGCCATTTCCTATCCATTCCTGGACCTGCAGAGATACATCTTGCATGAGTATTGCTCTGAAGTTGCGCTGGTTGGAGGCATGTATCCATCTTCTTTCTGGATGCTGAGTGGTTATGAGTGAGTTACCTTAACTCATCGAAGAACTTTGCATTAGATTCATACAGTTATAAGATAAACCTTTCCTTAGCAGCTTTGATACCTTCTTTACTGGCATCCTTTTGGTTGACTATTTTCTTTCCATCTCTCAATTCCTTGTCCTTCTAAGATGTTTGAGTCCCTGTACCTTGTCTTTTTCGTACAGACCTAACGTCGTGTCGTATCCAGTCACCACGTGAGCAAACAGCAAAACTTCACAAGCTTCAACCATTTTCTCTTTTTCTCCATTTGGATGTCAAAAGTAGTGGGTGAGCTGTTGGATTTTTTGGGATGGAGAAACCATACTTCTGCAAAAGCTATGTGGGATAGAGCAGTTAAAAGCACAAGAAAATCCGTATCCTGTCCAATAACGACTGTTGGACGTGTATGCCTGACTTTATCTAAAGCAACCGTGACAATAAAAGTATATGCATCACCCCCACCTCTAGAACAGAATAGCCTTTGGTTTTCATTCTTTGTTCAAGACTTTGTTTGTTTGTTGCCTATGCTTGTCAAGAAACTGAACTTTGAGGTACTGGTTGGTGTGCTGTCACTAAATATTATGTCTCTAGAAGTTCCAGTTTCTGCTCGTCGTCCTTGTGCTGCCCTTTTAGTTGTTTCACTTTCAGGATAACCACCAATCACAAGGGTTCAGTTTTTCCCATAATGGCTTTCAGCATAGGTTGCATACAGGTCTAATACAGGCCACAAACAGAAAATCGGGTACCCTATTCTCAGATGGCGGCTGAAGCACAGCAGATATATGGGGACTCAAGTTTTCATCAACAAGGCTTAACTAACAACTGTGTCAAGTCTCCACTTCCTGTTAATTAGATACATCGATTGCCATTTTTTTTTCAAAACAATGGAAAATCGGACGCCATTTTTTTTTCAAAAAAATGGAAAATCGGACGCCATTTTCCAAGATGGCGGCTGAAGCAAAGCAGGGATTTATGGGGGCTTTTAAAGTTTTCATCAGCAAGGCTTAACTAACAACTGTGCTAAGTCTCCAATTCCTGGTAATTTGTTAGGTAGGTCGATTGTCATTTTATTTTGCCAAAAAACGGAAAATTGGACGCCATTTTCCAAGATGGCGGCTGAAGCACAGCAGGGATTTATGGGGACTTTTAAAGTTTTCATCAGCAAGGCTTAACTAACAACTGTGCCAAGTCTCCACTTCCTGCTAATTTGTTAGGTCGATTGCCATTTTTTACCCTAAAATTCCTACACTATAGCTCCTTGAGCCATGGAGATTTCTAAATGTCACATCTGCTGTCGCCCTCCAGACGCCATCTGTGAACTAAAATTTTGACCCCTAACGTGTTCATAGAGACGGAATCTACAGAACCAAACTCACCGCAATCTATACACTCATGTTAATAAACTGGAATGGCTAGGTTATAACTTTAAAAAATACTATACAACTTTTAAAGGAACTCCTAATTGTTCTTGTATATTGTCTGTCGAGGTACCACCACGACAGACACTGCAAAATATAAAAACACACTTTTTTTTCAGTACTTAACGAGATTTAGAATGTCATATCAACCGAACGATTTTGCTGGATTACACCTTTAGGTAAAGTTAGATATATTCGGTGCTTATTGTTAGCGATTTACATCATTAAAAGCACACGATTTGCGTGCGCACGTACGTGTAGCTCTACTTCGCTGGAACTAAGGCATCTACAAAGATGAGAGTAGTGCCAAATGAAGGATAATTAAATTGCTCTTCGGTTAAACCTATTTTCATTGATGTTACTCGATTTTTCCCTCCCAATTACCCGAAAAACTGCTTTGAAAACTGCTCATTACATCAAAGTTTAATAAGTCAAAGTTCTTGTTCAGGCAAAGTTAACAGAAAGGAAGTTGGTTGAAAAATAAACCTAAAAGGACGACACGTTTTGCATCATACTACATATGAATCTTAAAATTGGTTTTGCTGTGACTGACTGATTACACGGAAGAAAAGGACCTTTTAACGGTTGTCTAACATTCGCGTTTCTGAAGCACGAACGTGTATTAATTGAGCGAGCAAACCCTTATGGAAAATTGTCATGAAATGTGATGAAAAAATCATGACTATTATGATAAATTGACGCAATGTCTTGTCATGACTTTTAGATTTATCATGATCTGCTATCATGATTTATCATGAGCCACTGTCATGATTTATCATGAATAAGCATCACCATGAATATCACGACAAATCATGATAGCGGATAATGATAAATCATGTATACCATTCATGACAAATCATAATAAATCATGACAAGTCATTGCCCCAATTCATCATGGAATAGTCATTTTTCATTGCATGTCATGACAATTTCATGACAATTTTTCATAATTAAGTGAGGCATTTCCACCTAAACTGAACCTTTTCAATGCAGTTCGCGGCTTGTCTCTCAATTCCCATTAACACTGCTCTCAACAGCTCTCTTCCAGAGGAGTAGATGTGCAAACGTGCAAAGAAACAAATAGATACGATTTATTTTAAATGATGGCGATTAAATACTTATGTGCTGAAGAATGTCATGAACGAACTGGGAGCAACTATAGCAATTAGTTTGCGCGAAGTAATCAGTACACTGATTTCGTGATACTCTGGGGATAAAAGAAATTATGTGAAGCATGATGCGACATAAACAGAGTGAGTAGAGCGAATGTTATGGCTAGGATCTTTTTAATAGACTTGTAGTTACGTTTGAAAGCTTGTGTTTCAGAGAAAAGAAACTGTTTTATATTTTAAAAGATCTTTCTTCTATTTTCAGAGGACCCCAAACCCCGATCGGTTAGTTTTATCCGTCTGCTGACCATTCCCAGTATTCTCATATCATATTTTGCAGTTGCCGCAGTCTCGTTTAGTTATGGATTTACTACCGCACTTCTCGAACCTCATATTAGTCAGGTAAGATAATAGGAAAATAAGGGTTTTAAGTCATTTATTTTACTATGCCTGCTAATCAGTCATAGGATATGTTCATGGTCTATTACGAATGGTGACAGTCACCACAACTTTTACTATTACATTATTATAGACTAATTATTAAACATTGGAGTGGGCAAGGTTAAAAAAAAAGATTGGGATACTTTTTGTAAAGCCTGAAAAAAATAATGTGACGTGGTTTAGCACTGACAACACTATGATATACGATACAGTTGTTTAGATATTGCAACTGGACTGGGTATGGAAGATAATTTGGCCCATACGCAGGGTGTTTTACTTTTAACTGCAATTTTAATATAAGCTGAACCAAATGAAGGTAATGCCATTTTGGAGATGGAGGCTGGTTTGCTCAGTTCGATTCTCATTCAGTGCTTATCAATAACACCAATCTTTAATGCTCTCTGCTTTGACTTTACGATTTATTGTTTACTAATGCTTTATTGGAAGTTTTCGGAAATTAAAACAATATTTCCACTGAGGATTGTGACTATGCTAACAGCTTCAATACCTACTTTGCTTCAGCCCACCAGAACGTTTCTCCTATTAGCCATTCTCCTGCCCTCCAGGCAACCACTCAAAAACTAGTGATGTCCACAAGGCACGTTTGTATACGAACCAAAACACTTCAGTTTAACAATTCCATCCAATCCTACACCTTTTCAAACTTTTGGAAAGTTGCCAACATCACAACTATTTTGAAAGGAGTGGGGGGTTCCCTTCATTTGTCCCCTCTGTGGTCTCAAACATCCCTGACTGTTTTTTTTTTCTACAGAGATCTCATCTCCCAATACAAAGATCTCAGCATTCTCCGTAAATCTCAGTCCGATTACCTTGCAGGTAAATCCTGTCTTATAAACTTTCTCCAAACATATGAGAATGTCGCAGTGCATGATAACCATGTTACTCTTTGCGTTACGAATTTTTTTATTTCTCCAAGGCCTTCAACTCTGTCTCTCACACCAAACGCATATCGAAACTGTCAGACCTCGGTATACTTCCCAGCACTGTCTCCTGTATTCACTCGTACTTGCACAACCAGCAACAATGTGTTGTTCTCCACAATGTACCGGCCCTGATCCTCTTCAACACCTTCACCAGTGATCTTCCCTGTGTCATCCATTACAGCTTTATCAGCTGTGCTGATTTTGAACTTTACTTTTTTCAAGGTGACATTTGTCAAGCCGAATTTTGGACTGACGACAACGTTCTCCTTCTGAATCCTTCACTTTGGCCACCTAAGCCCACAACACTAATGTACTGTTACAGGGAAAAACGTTCTTGTCAAGCCCTCTCATGTGGATTTAGGTATCCTTGTTGACTCGACACTCAAAATTCAATCCCATGCTGGTTTTATTGTTGGCAAGGCTTCTGTGAAGCCCATTACATACTCAAAACGTTCAGCAGACTCTCCCAACTTTTCTACACTGTGTATAAAACCTTCCTTAGGCCCGTCCTCAAAGAGTGATCGCAAGTCTGTTGCCCATGTTATGATTCTGCCACAAACCTCCTGGACGTGGCAGGGTGGGGGTGAGGCTTTATCGGCACGTTGACAGCTAGTTCATTAGCGCCAAACTCACTGATCCAGATGCCACTGCGCCACACATTACAGAGATGTTAAACTAACCCCAAATCGAGATCCGATCATATATATGTAGCTCCTGCAAAATAGAAAAAAAAAAAAAAAAACCCTGGACAGGAGAGCAATCTCATAGCCCAATTAAAGGTGGAGCTGCGAAGAACACCATCAAGATGGTCACAATATACTAGCAAATGACAGACCGTAATGGCCGGTGACACCAATGACAGTCAGGAGGGATATCCCCCCCCCCCCTCAAAAGGAAGCATTGTGTAAGATAAATGTGACCGATACGTAAATGTACCAAAACCACCTCTTCTTGTAACTACGGCGACAAGCCAAGTGCTATGCTAGGCCAGTGCCTTTAATAGCCCACAATCTTGTTCGTCCCACAAGGCTTGCCACACAACACGTAACCTCAGACATAGAGTTGGAAATGCGTCCGAGGGAACAAGGCTGAGATCCCTTCTGAGAGAACCAGAAAGGGCCCCTCTCGTTGCCACGTAATCACATTCCCAACACGGCGAAGATCTAGCAGAAAATACATTTTTCCATTGGCCAGGCATGCGAGAAAAAGAGAGTTTGAATTCGCTGTATGAAGGGGTTCCGTGGGTTGCACAATGCCGAGGACTCCAGGGCACTCACAGTATCACTATCGATGATACAATGCATGTCGCGAAGGTCAAGGGTTCATTCAACAGCCAGAGCGAGTGCCAGAAGCTCCACCAAAAAACACAGAAAAGCCTAACGGGTTACTGTTATTCCTTTCATGTACAGAAACTCGTGCCACACCAACGTTTAAAGTGTGCCACAGGCGTCTCACTGGATGGTGTCATCCTATTCATAATCTGCTCTGCCATATACCAAATGCCTCCATCGTCTGGATATCTCTTTGGTTAAATCGATACTTTCTTAAGGTGGTATTATTTTCGCCTACTAGCTTACTTATTAGCTGCTGGATAACGAAACATCTTCTTTTCTTTAACCGTATTACTTGCTCTAGCAGAGATCACCATCTCAAGCTTCTCGGGAACATTCTCCAACATCTCCAACCTGAACATCTGCCATCGCTTTTTCACTCGAAGAGTTGTTCCTTGTGACTATAGCTTCTTCTCTATGTTGTTTCTGCAACCTCTGTCAATGCTCTCAAGGCGCGCACCATTTTGTACGGTTTTCTTTGAGTTTGGGTGGGCGTGCAATTATGACTCCTTGACTCCATGTTGTCTTCTCTCCATTCTACTCTTTTAGCTTAATCATTATAGTCTAATTAAGTTAAAATTATGCCAGTTTAGTTGTAGATGTATTCAGTATGCCAATCAAATTCTCCATGTTAGAAATTTACTTCTCTAGTTTGTGATGTGTGTGACGTGTGTGTCACAAGTGCAAGATTTTAGCCATGACCTTGCCTCACCCATCACTTGTCTCCCCAACCTCTTGCCACAACCCTTAGGTAATACTGCACAGGGATATACTTCACAAATATTGGTGTTTTCTTTCAGTTTGGACTGAAACCAGCTATGGAAGGCTTAGTATTTATAATCAACGGCGGTGTTTATGCTTTAACTGCAATCATCTGGGGATATTTAGCTGAGAAGCAGGTATGTTTATTTATTTTTATTGCAAAAGTGTAAAGTCTGTACAAAATAAACACATACATTTTGTTAGCTAGGATGTTGGAAGTAGATTAAGAATTAGGCGATGAGTAATACGCGAAATATCAAGGCGTAACCAAGCAAGACAATTTGTCAAGACTAGAAGGATAATATTGAAAGTGACACTATGTGTACGTCTCATAACATAATTTCCGACTTTATTGTTCAAATTAGTGTATTAAGAAATCAGTAATACATATATGGCTTTATTTTGCGATGAATATTGTACGAACCTCAATAGCAAGTTAGTACCTGTCCGAAATTCTTACCAAATGTCACTTATTAAACGAAAGTAATGAAGTAACAAAAATTTGATACTTGAATGAACACTGATACTGTGCTGTGCTGCATTATTCAGAAAGGGAAACATGAATATGGCTAACCAATAAGCATTTAGGTACAAATTAATAATCTTTACCTCAAAAACAACTGTTACATGTACCTTGTTTAACTCTTGTGTATTACTAATTTTATCAGTATTAATCACGTGATGTCCAAACTACCCAAGTCGTCTAAAGTTGCAACAGAAAGAGTGCCTTCGAAAATTGACGTACATGACTCGGGTGATTAGAAAATCAAGGAAAATTACGGAAAATCACCCAGTTGCATGTACTAATCATGTAGTGTAGATTGTGTGTGATGTCCGTCATAATCCCCTGATCAGGCTGAATGTTAGTAGGGTTCATGTACATAGGCCTACAGCATTCAAATTACACCTCAGGCAGTAAACCACGCGACCCAACTACCCAAGCTCGCCTAAGTTGGTTGGTGAGGGTAACTGGGGGGACAAGGTGCTAACACTGCAAACAAATCGACTATCGACCAATCAGAAACGAGATAGATACACGGGTGGGAGGTGGAGTGCAGTGCAGTGAAGCGTGCGTCCTCGGTTTTCAGAGTGCCGTTGCGTGGGCCATTGTATTCATTTGCATTAATTTATAGTGATTAAAGCTTCAATGTATCTTAACAACAGGGACGTTAACAAACTCCTGCGTTGTACAGTCAGGGCCGGATTACCCATGGGTCCAAAGAGCCCGTACCCAGGGCCTGCTGAACGTGGGGGGGGGGGCTCTTTTTTTAAGAAGAATTTTTTCTGTTATTCATTCAAGTTTGTCTACCACGTAAAGGCCTATCTACTATAAAAATTAGGACCCTGCGCATGCGGCGGCCAAGCCACGCGGCCAGGTTGCTGCGGCCAACGAGAATGCTTACGGTATATGTAGCACCGCGCACTTGGACGCCGCGGCCAGTCAGTCGCAGCGGCCACTGGGATCCCGGACGGCGTGCAGGCGACCACAGGGCGACCATACTTGCTCCGTGTTTATTTTTCACCACGTGACCGAGAATTATCAAGGGAAAACGGACGTGGCCGCGCGGCACGTCGCCGTGTTTTTTTGGGAAAATGTCCGGGGAAAAAATGTCCACAAATCTAATTTTCGAAGGCGCCCATAGACTGTAACAACTTGTCAATTATACAGTTTTAATATTATTTTTTTCTAGCTTCACCCTAAGATTCTGTGTGGTGCAGGTGGAGTCTTCATAGCTGTAGCGTTTTTATTAATTGGTCCAGCGCCATTTTTTCAAGTGAAACCGTAAGTTGAAAGTCAGTCCAGGTTACGATGTTTTAAATTATGTATTAAACACATTTTTTGTTTGTTTCAGCACTCTCGGATTAGTGATTGCGGGTCTTTTCCTTCAGGGTGTGGGAACTGGCGGCGAATTTATTGCCGCGTTTTTGGATTCAACGAGAGAAGCTTTGTGAGTACTATTAAAGATGCGTTTGAAAATAAATTAGGTTCATCGTTTCCGTTTGGCAGTTTGGCTGAAAATTTGTTATTTTCAAAGAACTTTTAAAATATGCTTCGATTCAGTCATGCATTCAGTCTTGAATGAAAACATGAAGTATAGTAAAACCTCCAGATTTAATTGCTAGCAAATACTTTGGTAATTCAGCAGTGTGCTGCAATATTTTTTCTTAATATTAAACCTGTTTTTAAAATAACATTTGCGTTCTCATACCAAAACGTGCATCGCATATCTTCTATCTAGACACACGCTAGTGTCGCCGTCAAATAGATAACTTAATTGTCAGAGCTTAATTATTGTAAGATTTAAAAAAGCGGCTCATTAGGATACTGTGTCTTTAAACTGTAACAAGTTTATAGCTAATTTCAGCCTACTGGGGAAAATTTTCCATGCGGTACAAATCTTTGCAAATCGTTGGATCAGGTATGTTAGCTCCAATAATGAAGAAGACCCGAACATTAAAGTGTGGGAACGTGTCGTTTATGAAGAAAAAGTGCCCACAATAACGTTGAATTTGTGTTGCTGGCTAACTAGCTAGGTATCTAGCGAAGCCCACGGCTCCCATGTACATTTCTCGTGTAAAGACGCGTCTACAGCTCGTTAGGAAAAGTAAAAATTTCTAAGTTTTGGCACACAGGTACAACGCCATACGGGGAAGCACCTTTTTCGAAAATGGGGTTGAAGCTAGAAGCACGATTCCAAGAAATGGCGCATAAGTGCTAAATAATTGTCGTAACCATTGTTTTTTTGTCAAACAACAGTAGATTATAACATGTTTAAATTTTATACGCTTAGCGTTTTCGTAGTTAATTGTCAGAAGACATTGTTGTTGCAAATATGTGCTCACTATGTGGCTGTAATCAGTGTGGTGGTGGCGGTGATGAGGGAGATGAGGAGTTGGTCAGGGTTGGTTGTTTGGTTCTGTATTTGGTATTTTGTGTACAGGGGTGTATGGAGTTGCTGTTGTGTTATTGTTTTTGTAATTGTATTGCTTTACATTTCTGTATAGGGTGGGACAGTTGGTCAAGGCTGAAGGAAGATTTGAATTGAATTGAACTGAATTGCTCACTAAGAGACAGGGTGCCTTTTATTGCAACAGTTTGGTTTGGTTTTTTACAGAGCACGAATCGAATTCTCGTTGGTGTCGTTGATCGTGCGACCGGAAGTAAAAGCCTAGCTCAACCAAAGTCGGCCTCACCCACTTATACTAATGGAGAAAATTAATCGTATCTTTTGCGCCCTTTTAAGACTTACTCTTTTTTTTTTAGCAAGTGTCAACAGCCTAGAGTTCTGATTTCTCAATTCCAGAGTTTTATTTTTCGTATGTTCCGGCAGTGAGTTTCTGGTAGTTCAGATTCGGGAAACTTGAAGGTGTTTACCATTCCCGCACGAATGTCTTCCCCCCCCCCCCCCCCCCCCCCCTCACAGTTCCCATTGTGCACATTCCGAGTTTCATTCTTCATGGATTACGACAAGGAGTTTCGAGCAGTTCTGATTGCGTACTACCAGCGGTATCACTGCCAGATGCGCGCGCGAGGCAGCATGACGTAGAAAACATATCAACAAAAAAATAAATTTATTTCTAGGCGAACTTCTTAACATGCCAACTCAGTTCTTGGCATTAATTAAGACAGACTTTCAGACAGAAAGAGTTATGGTCTTGGAAATATCACACTGGTTGCAATGGCTACTACTAATTTCCACGTTTGTGCAAATTGGAGGGGGGGGGGGAGACTCTAGCTGAATGCTACATTTTTACTTCCACTCAAAAGCAAAGGTCGCTAGATCGACAACTTCGTCTATTTGTGAAACCGTGAATTTGTCTGTGGGTATAAGAAAGGACCCAGACACCAAATGTTGGATTTAGGGCACAATGTGGAAGAGTGCTTTAGTGATTTGGTACTGGTGACTCACCAAATTTGGTACTGGTGATTCACGATGTTCCTGTTGATTTGTTTCCGACTTGTCTTTGTGTTATTTACAGCCACTTATGTAGACTTATTTAGTACTCAACTAAAATCATTAAATTATTTCTTTTCTTTACAATAGGAGTCATGGCTTTCCAGATAACATCGAAACTTATGGATTGGTATCCGGTTTATGGGCTTCTGGTCTTGCCTTAGGGTAAGCTTAATGTGATGCTGAACAATATAATAATTCATTAAGAATAAAGAAGTGAAAAATTATTTAGAATTAGGTGAGGCACTGTGACAATGGTACTGGGATTCCATGGTTGTGTCTAACTGAATTCGGTTTTTTCCGTCCTAGCAAATTCTTTTGTGGCTTCTTTCCTTTTTTTTAAAGGAAAATGATAATATTAATAAGATAAGATAACGGTAAAGAAGAAGATGGTGTCGAGCAAGGCTCAAAGACACCCCCCCCCCCATCCCCCAGAAAAGAACCCAAATAGATTAGCCCCTCCACACATCAAGGTGGACCTTAATGATAAGGGATAAGCCATTATTTATTAGTGTAGGAAATTGGCCCAAATTTAGGCCCTACCCGGAAGAAATTACTACAGAAATGGATTTTGACAGGGAAGGGATGTTCACGATTAAATTCCAGAAGTATAGAACGATTCTCCATGTGGAATAGCCACCCTTGGAAAATGGCCACCAAATATCATTATAATGGCTATAATTCCCAAATAGTGCAATATACAGAAAATACATTCGGTATAAATGTAGATAGGGACCGTCTTACGCCCGTTTAAAGGTGAAGTGGTAATGGTGTAGTGGTGAAAGCGTTGGTGATTACCCATTCAAAACGCTCTTGCGACCTTTCCAATAGACTCAAATGGACATGCTTAGGATATTCTGAAAGGTGGTGACCTATTCTTTGTATCAATCTTAACCAAAATGGTTAGCTTAGATAGGGACTATCCTATGTCCGTTTAAAGGCGAAGTTGTACTAGTGTAGTGGCGAAAGTGATTGTGATGTTTCGATTTCAAAGTGCTCGTGAGCGCTTCTAATAGACCGAAATGGACATGCTTGCATCTATTTTGTCCATCACTCCTAACCAAAATTGTTTAGCTTAGACTGTCCTAGCAAACTGTCCTACGCCTGTTCAAAGGTGAAGTTTTAATGGCGTAGTGGCTATTTTAGATTTCAAAATGCTCTTGCGATGTTCGTATTTGCACTGTCCAAACTCGTGGAAAAAGTCATTTTTTTCTTTAAAAATGACACTTTCACAATCAAAATTCTAAAAATGCCGTAGCCTCTGGTGGGTGGGGAGGGTTTGAAGGCCCCAGCTCCTCCACCCCTGACGTTATTTCTAGTGTCATGCGGTGAATAATTCTTTAAAACCACTTTCTAAAACATTTTTGCACCATAGGGTATTTTCACATTACACATGTTGTGAAGGGCATGGGCATCCTGACTCCAACTACCTTAGTAGTGCTAGTATGCATGCTTTACATAAAAGTTATTCTACTGTCATGAATCATGAACTTCAGTTCAAAAGTGGTTTAAAGAGTGTTTTCCAGAACATATTTTAAATTTTCAAAC
>JAHWFP010046967.1:0-12503 GCA_023313725.1 Lithobius niger | reverse complement strand
CGATACAAACTGTAACCATCCCTAACAAAACCTAACAAACCCCAACAAGAGGAGAAAAATGGTCTGATAGAACAGTTGTATACATGCTCAAAAAATAATAATAAAATTAGAAATAAAAACGAATAAATAAATATTTGTAGAATGGTGTTGCAGTTAGAAGTGATTGAGACCACACAGATTATGCTTGGCCTCTCACCGTCGATTCCACGCTACTCGTTTCTTAAGAAGGTTATTAATAACTGCTGCCGTCTCATGGAACAAAAGTATGTATGCACGGAAAACCACAAACAGTCGAACATATCCAAAATACTCCCCAAAGCTTTCACATTGTTAGGCCCTGGAAAGTTCTTGATGACTTCTACTCTGTCTGGCTTTGGTCTGATGCATCAGCAAGTATTGTATGTTCAAGATAGTTGACAGTCTTGGCACAAAACTGTATTTTTTAAGAAAGCAGTCTAGTTTGCATCTTGAAGCTTATGAAATACATCAGCAGTGTATTCAATTTAAGAGTTGAAGTCCTCTGAAAATACTATGGTATCATCACTGTACCACATCACGTGCAAAAAAGTGAGTCGTTGAGTACGATGTCTATCATCCTGGGTAATGATGCTGGTTGTCCATTTAATCTGAATGCTCTCCTCTGAATCAAAAAACTACCTCTATGTGTTATGAATGAACAATAGGCCACGCTCTCTTCATCTATCGGGACTTGAAGACAGCCTGCCTTTAAATCAATCACCAAAAATTACTTTTCGCCGTTCCCAGGATGACTAGTACCTGTACAGTATTACTTGTGGTACAATATTGTCCTGCTAACAATGGGCATTCAGTGAAAGGAAAGTCAAGCACACCCTTTTTATTGTTTTTGGAAGCATCTCGTTTAGAATTAAGCGCAGGATCAGTGCTCCATTCAATAAAATTGCTCTGGATGACTCCTTCTGGCTAACATGAATCCAACTGCGCATCTTTGATGGCTCGTGTGGCATCATTAATGGGTCACATTGTTTCCTTTACTGGTTTTGCATCTGGTATAAGCTTGACAGTATATTTGTTCACATGTGTTAACATAGTTTTGATGTTAAAACCTCTTCAGACCTTCCTTAACTTCTTCTATTGTGAGGTACAATGGGCTTTTTTAATATGGCCTTCAATTAACTCCCAATCATCCTCCACCTGTGAAAGTTCCTCATCCTCCTTTTTGGCCTGAAAAAAGACATACCTGTTCTTTTCCTTCATGAAGGCTGTAACCTCCACATCTCTTGGCATCTTCTAGCCTTTTCTGCATCTGTCTATGGAATCTCTGTTTTATGATAAAAGTCTCATCCCAGAAGAACGCCCACTTTTGGGGGTTAATCCTTTAACACCCAAAAGTGTACATCATGGAGTGAATTTCTCCTCAGCGCACCGTTGCTCTGATGCACCCATTACTGTTTATTCAGCCAGATGCAAGCAACAACATGATGCGTGAGTCCCTGTGGAGATCATGACCCTCGCTCACCAAGTAGTCATCTACCTCCTCTTTGACTATGGAAGACATACTTCTGGTGTGACTGAGCACTGGCTAAAATGGCTCCCTTCCAATCTGGTGGGCAACAAGGGCCCCCCCACCCCTTGCATTGTTTCTGCACCCACATCCTGTCTACTGCTAACGTGGCATGCTCTTATGATTTTACATTTCCACTTCCTGAGTCTTCCCTTTTCTGCTCATCCTTGCTTCTGGCTGTAAAGAAATTGTTTTGACAGTAGCACAAATTGTCATGCCCTCTTTTTTTGGCTACTGTTCCTTGCACTGGGCACAAAAATGTCCAGATGTCCCTCAGGCAAAACAAACCCCTTGTTCCGTTTTCCTAGGTACAGAAACTGTATTCCTCTCCCCTGTAGCTTTACAGCTGCATCACCCAGCTTGGTTTCTGTTAGCTTGGCCTGGTGTGGCTTAGCCGTGTACTTTCCACTTCTGAATTCTTGCGGGTCGAGCCCTTAGAAGGAGCACTTTGGTGTGGTTTATTGTGTAGCAACTGTTCCCTTATTGTTGCTGTACTGTACTGAGCTTTATAACTATCTGGTTGTTGGACGTCTTGTTGGTCATCGTGACTGGTAGTGGGGATGGCTGGTAGATCCGTTGCCTTACTATTAGTTTGCATGCACTGTTACCTTCTGCTGCCAATTTTTTAACAGTAGCAAACTTCTTGTCCTGGAGATAGGGCAGAAATTCGGGGTGGATCTGGGTTTGAACCCACTAGATTTTGGTTTATTTTGATGCACCTGAAACCAATCTATCGTGGAACGCTTGGATGGATTGAATATAATGAGATAACGTCTCATTTTGATGCATAAAGCGGCTCTACACCTCCCTTCTTATTTGCTGCATGTAGTTTGGAGTTGTAAATTCCTTTCTGAGGAGATCCTGAAAACTGTCCACACTGGAAATTGGTGCTTGAAATGTCAGCCATGTTTCCACATCTCCCACCAAAGGCAGTTCAATATGTTTGCCAACAAGTAAGAATTTGCTAACAGAAACATCTGCTGGCATTTCTTGAGTTAATCCAAAAATTCCTGTAACGATTTTGTGTCTAGATGCCCTGCAAACTTTGTGGTAGGTTGTTTTGGAAACTTGAAATTCGCTGCATAATGTAGCACTGATGAAACATTAGCATGCAAAAGACTGTTGGCCTTATTCCCTGGTGAATATCATTGGATGGTCATTGCAGTGTTCTTGGCTTGGTGGCACCTTGGTTGCTTGGTGGTACAGCTGTTTGCTCCATCCTGTATGAATGTTGGGATCCTAGTAAAGCAAAAGAATTGAGCTGGGGCCACCGGTGTGTATTTCCAGCTTGCACTTCCGAGCATTTGATGGTAGCATCGCAATTGTTTGTGGTCCAGAAACAGTTTGCGATTGGAGGTGTCACAAGTTTGATAAACATGTATGGTCACCAGTAGAGCATTCTGATCTTTTAACATAACTTGGCTGCTGGACTCCTTGAACATTACTTCCCTCCTCAAACAATGCTAAGTCCATCAGAAATTTGTCCCTATATTCCATAATGAAAGGACAAACCCCCATCCATTCTTTAATAGCAAAAGCATCCATAATTTCTAGTCGCAGAAGACAAAGTTGTGATGCTTGCTTCCCATATACTTGTTTTTCTAGAACAGGCATGGAGACTGACATTGACCAGCAGCCTAGTTTTCTGATACGTTGGTTGTAAGCATCATGGTTGCCTGGCACCTGAGGTAGCAATGATGGTGAAGCTGTTTCTGCTTGCATTCTGCATAGGTCGGTGACCCTGTAAATTAGTATTCTTAAGAAAGTCTGCCTTTTTCCTTCTTGAAATCCAAGTAGTTTTGTCCAAATCTCGGTGGTTTGGTGGTAACAAACTTTTTCAGGGAATGTTATTTCTTCTTCAACAACTTTTACCTCCAGAAAATTGTTGCCATGGTGTCATAACCTAGTTAAAGGTGTAATGTTCTCCAGCACCCAACCATGCGAATGTTGGTTCTGTCATGGTGCTGGTTGGTCCACATAAACATGCTGCGTATCAAGCAAATCAATAGAATGGCGCCCCTTGTAGAAACGTGTTGGAAACACTCGGATTGACCTCTGATATCGATAGACATCTTGTGAATGTTGATCGTCCAGCCATCTAGCGTCTAGCGTCTAGCCCAGGTGGAAAAGCACGGGACTTGTGGTGATAGCTACTGCTGTCCTTCTCTTCTAAAACATAATTGAAGGAAACTCTCCTTGCAAGAGGTTCCGTCTCTCGAAAAACCTAGACTTGGTCCTAGGTGTAGAAGCCTCACACCTTGAAGGCAGAAAAAACAAATTGGGTTCCTCTATCCCAGATAGGGCACCTACTACTCAAAAATAACTGACACCACAACAGATTTAATTTGGTCCTAGGCTACTCGAATTTTGATTTTGGAATTGTTTTTTGTTTACAGGATGCTTTTTTTTTAGCAAAGAGATCCCTGATTACACACCTTGACGTGTGGGGGACTTCTGAACTCAATAGCACTTTTCAGGCTGCTTTTATAGCGAGTGTTGAAGAGTGCTGTCAAGTGAAGAATGTTCCACCCACAACAACTGCTAAGAATAGCGCAAGACTGTCGCAGTTGACAATCTTGGACCTGCGTCTAAGTGTGCAGCAAAGCTGCCGTATGGGTTTGTTCTGTTAGTGACTGCCTGTCTCTTTGGTTTCGCTTGTATAGCCAGGTTGTCACACATTTATGCTGGCAACTCCTTAAAACTGGGGATTGGGAAAGTCAAACCATAGAGTATGATCTCCCTTCTGTAAGTAAAATAAATGATGGAAAGAATTCAATTTACAACACAATATTGATGTTATAGAGGGAGATCACAAGCCCGTGTCTTAAAAATGGATTTCCCCTTTATGACCCACGAAACTATAGGCCCATTGCACTCACTCCTGTCGTGTGTAAGATCATGGAAGCTATTATCCGGGATGTGATCCTTAAATTTTTAAATGATCATTTGATTATTGGATCTGACCAATTTGGTTTTCTCCCCATAGTTCGGCTACTCACCAGTTGTTGGCAGTACTGGACTGTGGATATCACGTTCTCCACGAATGTTATTCACTTTCATTTTTAAAAAGACCTTTGAGTCTGTTATTCATAGAAAACTCATTCTAAAGGTCAGCAGCTGTGGCTTTGGAGGAAACCTTAAGGGTTGATTTTCAGCTTTTCTCGAGGAGCGTACCCAAAGATTGTCAACTGAGGGCATCTACTCTTGCATGATACGTGTCCCATGCGGTGTACCATGCAGTCCATGATACGTGTCCCATGCAGTCCTCACACCACTGTTGTTTGTTATTTACGTTAATGACCTCAGACTAGGTAATAACTGTACCTTTGGTTTTAAGTTTGGAGATGATTTGAATATTATGGATGAATACCTGTCTTCAGGGAGATGCAGATCCAAGGTGTTGACGAGTTGTCTAGACAGTGGCAGCTGCCTATTTCCGTACCAAAGTGTTTTGCTTTCTATGTTGGGAACCAGAACCATGAATATGACTCTGCGCTAACTCTGCGTCTAAGGTTACACGCTTTTTGGCAAGCCTCGTGGGATGGACAGGACGGCAATAAATTACGAGCTATTAAAGGCACTGTTGAGGAATGGCACTCGGCGTGTCGCCGCAGTCGCCGTGAGGAGGTGGTGTTGGCCCGTTTGCGCATTGGTCACACTCGACTTACTCACTGTTTCCTTTTGTGGGGGGGTTGACCCTCCTGAATGTTATTGGTGTCGGCGGCCACTTACGGTCCGGCACTTCCTTGTTGATTGTTGCCATCTTGATGGTTTTCGTCGTCGTTTCCATCTTCCGCATGACATTGTGCGTCAATTGGGTGATAAGTCTGTCCTCCTGTCCGGTGTATTCAATTTTTGCAGGAGGTACAGATGTATGACAAGATTTAGATTAGGGGTTTGAATAATATCTCTGTAATGTGTGGTGCAGTGGCAACCCGGACCACTGCACTGTGACTGAGGTTGGCGCTAATGACCAAGCTGTCGACGCGCCATTAAGCCTCATCTCCCCCCCCCATGAATATGAGGTTTTTCTCGAACATGAGCCTTTGCCGAGGTCAGGGACTTGGGGATTTGGTTTAATGAAAACCTAAAGCCTTCCTTCCACTGTCAAGAAATTTCTGCCACGGCTTTCCGATGTTTGGTAATTGTACATAGATGCTTCACTTCGGGCAGTATTGCTAATAAGGTTTGAGCATTCTTGAGTATTCGACCCAGATCTGGTATGCACATTTGGCCAAAAGCATTAACTTCTTGGAGAGAGTCCAACGTGGGTTCACAAAGTACAAGGGAAATGACTATGGCAACCGACTTAGCAAGCTTGGTCTTGAGTTGCTGGAACTATGCCGAATGAAATTTGATCTTATTTTAACATATAAGGTTCTACATGGGTTGATTTCCATTGATCTTCTGTTTTTCGATTTTGCCCAAAATTTGTACCAGGGGCCACAATCAGAAGCTTGCTGTACAATCTTCACGTCCTGAGTGTCATGAACATTTCTTCTCGCTGCGGGTTGTTCCAATCTGGAATGCACTCGAGGCAGAAACTGTGAATAAATCAACTATTTCTGGTTTACCCATGCTATTGGCTGTGCAGCAGTTGAATGTTTTTCTTACGCATTCCCTGGTTCCAGTGCATTAAACACTGCCATCAGCAGACCCCAACCACTGTTTTGGAAATGGTATTAGTGGCTCCCTGCACGTGGAAAACCAGTATATTCATATTAAGAATGCCTACTGCCATTCGAAGAGCGAAGGCCACTTCACCGATCTAGCACAGAGTAGAATGCGTACGTGTAGTCATGATAGAATGCAAATTTACTCATTCACCCGAGCATGATGCAGATGCCAAAAATTTCTGAAGCCAATTAAACACCCAAAAAATAACTAATTAAAAAATCCTGAACAAATCACCAATTAGCTATTCAGTTCTAAAGGCTTGAGACCACATAAAATCGTATCATTAAAGAATAATGAAGGGACCATAAGATCGAGTTATTGAGAATATTAGAGGGTCGTAAGTCTTGTTAAGATAACATAAACAAGATAGTAAGAACATAACTGATCGATCGTGAAAACGATTTGGTTGCAGTCGTCTTAGTAACTGAAGTCATAATACACCTCACTCATTTACTAAGAGGGAGGTGAGTTTTTATCAACACAAAGCAAAAGGTTTCAAAATATAGTGGAATTTTGAAACTGCACCCAACAATAATATGATGTCACATTATTACGCTGTAAAAATGAAAAATTGTGCTAATACATTAAAAACACATTATTACACCGTTGTAAGCAACATACACATGAGAAAATAACTGTTACTAAACTTGGCAGTCAAAATAAACGTTATTATAGCTAATGCTCCAGAAACCATACCAATAAACACCTGTAATTAAAGTACCAATATCAATTAACGTGCAGTAAACAGTTACACTCAATCAACGTCTCCATTCATCAACATCTGTTCAGCTAAAACTATTATCTATTCCTTAGCATTTTAATTACGAACCTAATATAGACCTCTTTTTTGTGTATTGATTTTTTCCTTCTCTGTCGTTACAGTTTAAGTGCAAATCTGTTGATTATCTTGTATCATTATACTAATTAATTACAAGTATTTAATATGGTTGTGACTTACGAACTAGGTAATGGTGTCATGACAGGTGTTACCAAGATTAATATTTTCATAAAAAAGTTTTATTCAGAAGTATGATCAGGACTGTGTTCCAACATTGGATGAAATAAGCTTTTTAATGCAAGATTGGCACAAAATTGAACACCTGATTCCTCACTCGATTAGTAATTCCAAGTTGTTTTATGTTTCTGCAGCTTCGATCGTATCCTAATTCGACAATAATGGGTGCAAATATGTTGCTCTTTCAATGACGCATTGCAATGCGTAAAACTAAATGAACCACAATTAAGCCTACTGAATAATGGGAGCATTTTGATCAATGAGTGTTGTTATATTTTACTGAACGATGCCCAACATCCATACTAATACCAGTTTAATTTATTTACTGCAGATTCACCTGATCTGATATATAATATCATTGATATTGCCGGTTTTAATATGGGTGAACAAAGACTCTGCCTTCGAAACCGGAAATCTCCGTTTATCGCAAGAATGAAAATAATGTTTCTTACTTGTTCGAAGGTGAACCCAAGGTGCATTTGTGCAGATATAGTCTAAACACAATCACCTATATTCCGATGAAACATGGTATCTATTTCAGCTTATGTGAGTGGAACGAAATGGCCAATCATTTTGATCTATAGTCGCTCTCCTTCGCTAGACCTAGACCAGCCATGGTGCTATATGTAACACCCAAATTGGGCGTTACTGTCATTATGGTAGATGGCAGAAAGGTGATTAGTTTCATCATGCTGAAGTGAGGCACTACCGAACTCTCAGTCGATCAATTCAACACTATCAAACAATGGGTAAATAAAATTGCCAGATGGGTGCACGTTCTGTCACAGAATGTACAGTTGTTGTAATTTCTGCATATCTCACACCTAATATCGAGACTTTGTACTGCCATTCTAAAACACAAAATAATAAAAATAATAAGTTAATAAGTACATCAGCTGTCAAAAAAACATCATTCACCCTGCAGCCACCATGATGGAGGCATATTCTTCTTCCCGTGACCCATGCCCACTGCCCAGTTATGATGGCAAAAAGATGTCAGCACCATAGCCAGGCTTTGGCCGACACCTGTCCAACACACAGATCTTCCCTGCCATACATGCCAGCAGATGAAAATCTGTGTGCTACCATTCTTGATTCGTTAACTGCGAGGTTCCAACCCAAGTTTTTTTACTTGCGTTTCTGTAAACTTTTTAACGAAGACGCTGTTATCAGTATTTCACAAAGACAGTTTTACCAAATTTCACCAACATATATGAAAACTACCATGTTTCCCACGAGAACCTGACCAATGATGAGAAGTCAGTCCTATCCTTTGACGTACTCCTGCCAGGATGGCTCGCAAAACACGCCAATCGTGTGTACGATCTCGCTGATCTGTTTGTATTAAGATTTGCATAATTTTACCTGTGTTTGGTAGCTAATGTAAACTCACTGTATTACAACAATCACAACGATTAATGCTTCAGTATATTTATGCACGTAGTAACCATTCAGATTGAGTCAAATGGTTGTATTTGTTCATTCTATAAGGATAAGATTTTTAAAATGTTAATTCTAAATTTTCCTGAGAGTGTCTAACTTAAATGTTCGACCTAATTTAGTTTAGGCCTTAAATAAAACTAAAAAAGAAAAAGAAATCTAAATAAAAAAAATTTCCGTTACCAGTAGTGGTATAAAGGGATTGGGAGACGGGAGTGGGTCGCTTATGGATACTACGCTGATGCATCCTGCCAAATACTTTTTTGTTGGTCTCACATTTTCTGGGATGAGTACACGTATAGCAAAATTGATTTTAAACTATTAAGATCTCATCGATCCTCTACGAATCACCGTGACATTCTGCTATGGGGAGAATAAGCCTCTTTTAGATGACGTACGAAAAGCCAGCCTGATTCCCAATCAAATTAACTCCAAATATAACGAGGAAATTTATGCCAGTCTGCCTCGTGACTCAATTTTAATTTTGAACGATTTATTACACAATATGCCACCCAGTACTTTTTTTCGTTCAAATCCAGTCGGGACTTATGCCAAGTTTAGGTGCTGGGCCGGCAGATCGGCATAAACATAGACTGTATAAAATCAATTCCCAAAGCGTTAAAGTTTCGTGCAAACTTTAAAAAAAAACATATTACCACTTACCTTCCTACGTAGCATGGCTGAAAATGGCTAAGTGCCCCTGATACTAACGTTATTAATGAGGCTGAGCTGGAAATCTGTAATATCTCGTTCACTCTTTGAGCGGTAGACTTTGACAAAGTCTTCCTCTCAAAGATTGAATGAGATAGTACTGATTTGCCACTCAGCCTCGTAATAACATTATTGTCAGGGGCACTCACTACAGAAGAATATTGGTAATTAACGTGCTTCACAACTGTTCTTTAAAACATTAAGGACTGTTTCTCACACAGTACAGTCTTGTTTCTGCTTAAATCCAGTCGAGACTTGGGCCAAGTACAGTTGCTGGGCCGGCAGATTGGTGTAAATAAAATCTGTATAATGTCCATTTAAGAGGATTCAACCACGATTTTTTGTTTGTAGTATTGCATCCTTCCATTACTGAAGCCATAAAGTTTCGTTCAAATATTTTTTTTAAATACCTAATACAGTTTACCTACTTATGTAGCATAGCTGAGAAAGTTCTAGACTTATTCTACTACTCAAATTACTACGTTCAATGTTATCTCTTAATGTGTGAAACATATTCTACTCAATTGCCTGGAGTCCGACAGGTGCTGTGTTTAGCGTCTTTTAAACTATTAAACTGGAGTACCTTCAACCATGATCCAGAAAAGAAGTCTTACAAATACAAGAAATTACGATTAACATTATCTTCGAAAAGATGCAGTAAAAAAAAACACACACATTTATTGAAGAATCAAAAGGGATGTTTTCTAAAGGCTTTATTAACTCCAGTTCTCGGTGTCTTAAGGAGGTTTATTATCCAGGTAATAAAGGGACAAACGCATGGGTGCCACCATCAGAGATGGAAGAACCATCTCTCGCCCACAATATCAGTTCACACAGCCTCTCAGTAACCTAAACGATTCCATGAGGGAAGTATTAGCCAACCAAACCCCTACCAAATGTGGCAAATCCAAGCTTTACACTCAGATGTTTAAAAAATTCGTTCGGTAAACTCGTTCTAGTTTACAGTATCCAGCATACTGGTTGTTGGAAGGTTTGTCAGTGTAATGAATGCCATCATGTTCACTATTCAGGAATGGGCAGAGTTGGTTTTTGCTTTGTGGCGAAAGATGGTACAATTCTCAAACCCTTCAACAGGTTGCAGACAAATTCCATATCCTGCATCCAGACAGACCCACTCCATGCTTGGCCATGATCTCCAATCTGTTGAAGAAATTCAAGGAAACAGGCTCTGTTCATGATGACTGGGGACAAAATGTGGGCATCCTCGCACATCTACAGGTGAGGATCATACCATAGCAGTCATTGTTGCTATCGCAGCAGCCGTGAATATCGCAATGCTGTCTAGCCAGAGAATTAAACAGTGGCTAGACCGCTGTGCAGAAAGTCCCGAAGAAACAGGTTAACCAGGGATTCAAACTAGCAACACCCCTGCATTTGGACAATGAAGATTTATACTGCAGGTTACAGTTTGCACAATGGGCTAATGAGCAGAAAGATGCTGAGTTGACATTTTTGAGGTGTCATGTAATGACCGACGAGGCACACATCAAGTTGCACCTTACACCAAATAAGCAGAACAGATGTGAATATGTGATAACAAACTCACACTTCACAGTTGAAACGCACTATCAGCACAACCCAAGTACAAATGTGTTGTGTGGATTTGTATGAACTACATTATTAGGAACTTTTTCATTGATGGTATACTGAATGGAGAAAGGTATTTGCAGCTATTGAATGACCAGATTCAACCAGCAATAGGAGGAGGTATATCTGGCCTATCGTTAGAGTGTATGGTACCAACATGATGGCGCTCCACCCTACTTCCTCCTTCAGGCCAGAGAATGGCTGAATCTCCAGTATGGGGGCATGTGGATTAGCAGGGCCAGTCCTGTGGAATCAACACCTAAAGTTGCACAGGAATTTTCTTCCTGTGGGAGTACGTTAAAGACCAACTTTCTGTAGCACAGCAACATCATGGGAACATACAACAGTTTAGAGAGCGCATTATTGAGGTGTTTCATTTGGTCACACCAGACATAACAGCACAAGTTTGGTAGTAACTTTGACGAAAGGATGAGACATTGTGTAGCAGCAGGGGGTGAAGGCGACACTTTGAAAGCATAGTGTTAAACTAGTAGTATTTTTTCGTATGGGAAAACAAAGCCATTTTGCGTCCTTTTTTCTTTTTTTTTCCCGTTTCACACAATGTTGAAAGCTCATCTTATTTAATTTGATACAACATGTACTCTCCAGACCGTAGTTCACACCCAGTGAATGCTCCACAACAGTCAAATAAACCTGAATGTTGATATGGCAGTAAATGGTCTAATCAACATTTTTGTTAGAATTTATTTGTCCTTCCGTTATGAAGTCATTGTTAAAATATACACTTTCTATAACCACCATTCTTCTTGGTACCTTTTTCATTACGTTGAGGTCTTAATTAATCCTTAGTCAGGCTAACCTTTGGTTCAGTCATATCCTTTGGCTTATGTGTACTTCCATGCCTACTCAAAATACTTTATAGGCCTGTATGCTTTACAGGCCTACACATTTTATAGGGCTGCACACATTTATGTCTATACACTTTCTAAGCCTGCACACATTTAGGCCTATACACTTTCTGGCCTACCCTTTCTTTTTATTTTTCAGACCACCATGTATAGACATTTTACAAGAAGTCATGCACTTATATTCGATCCTTTCACAAGAGAATTAAAATGAAAACTGTACTAGTAAAAGAAAGTAACAAGGGAGAGAATTATGCTAATTTGTAAGGGGATGGTGGGTTTGCTGTAAGGGACCCTTCATAGTGGGTCTGAGGACTAGGGTGTTTGACATGAGCTACAGACCAAATCGGTAGAAGGAGATTGTTTATATTAAAGGTTTAAATGTGAATGATGTATTTTATTTGTGTCTTCCAAGCAAAACATCCATGATTTATATACTAAGAACACATCGTAGAAGAATGTCGTACAATTACCTGAACCGATTCATTTCGGAAAACAGTACAAAGTAGCCTTGTGTCAAATGTTCTTCCCAACAATTTGATGCTAGTTGAAACACGATATAAATGATGGATGACGATGGTGGCAGTCGTGTCCATCAAGAATCCAAGTTGCTACTGTTAAATTAAAGTGTATTACCCCTTGA
>JAHWFP010046966.1:0-13075 GCA_023313725.1 Lithobius niger | reverse complement strand
CGTGGTTTTACATAAACGGTAAGCATTCTCATTGGCTGCAGCAACCTGGCCGCGCGGCCAAGTCGCTCAGTGCGCGGGCGGTCTTCGCTGCTGCACCGAATTTTGTTTTCACGCGCAACACCAAAAAATCTGCAGCTGTAGCTAATTGGCACAGCCGCTGGAAAAGATTATGGCTAATCCGAAAAATTATCAAGACGGTAACTGATAACAACTGATAACTGATTTGTTTCCATTAGTCTTGTGGGAGAAAAATTCCCATTTACTCCCCCACTTTTAAATTCCCTCTTTAATGAACCGCTTAACCACTCTCGTTTATTTAATTACGCCAACCGGCCAACAATTATGAAGAGTATTGTTACCTCAAAGGAAAATATTAAAGGGTTTAAAGGGTTTAACGAGCGTTAACCACTCCTGGTCATCTGCCCGAAGCCCTCAGGCCCTATGTCTGCAACAGCCAGATTCCCAGGCTGGATTGATACTTGGGGAAGGAAAATGTAAGTTTAACCCAACAATGTATAAGCCTTCGGCCGAAGCAACCTTGACAATAACCATCATATCATTGTTGTTCGACTTTTAACCAAATGTGCATTGGGCTGGATTGATACTTGGGTGGGTGACCGCCTGGGAATCTGGCTGTTGCAGACATAGGGTCTAAACTTCGGGCAGATGACCAGGAGTGGTTAACGCTCGTAAACCCTTTAAAACCAAATGTGTCTCTCTGTTGGCCGTACTTCTTTGTTATGCGTAATGTCTCAATGTAACAACCTGTGTGCCGTCATCCCTTTTGTAATAACCGATCCACTCTTCTAACAGCCTTTTTCCTGTTGCAACCCTCCACTCTCTCTTCTTCTTCTTGCCTAAAAAAACATTAGATGTGATGCTTGAGAAAGCGACCGCCATTTATAGGCCTACTATTTCCCTTCACCTGCGACTGCAGTGGTAGTCTACTATACTTCCAGATCATCTTAGCACTCATCCCATGCTGTTGTAAGGTAACTTCGTGGCTTTTATTTTACCTGGGAATGAATACAAAGGACTTTATTTCCATGTCCACCACGTCATCTACTTCACTGTTAAAATCAGTGGAAGGTTACACGAGATGAAAACTGTACAAAGAGTGAAGAGGTTTTGTGCCCACTCCTTCCTAGAATAAAACGTTGTGGACTGTATTTTCGCATTTCATATCTGGTGAGGCGATACCATTATAACGAAAAAAGACACTAACGTGCCTATACCCTCTTTCAACGGAATATTCCTCTATCACTCGTACGTCGTGCCGTTACGCGCTGCAAATAACATCTGTCCCCCCCCCCCCCCGAAAGAATTTCATTTTTTTTTTTGTCTTGGAATGTATTTTCATGGGCTTACACAAATTGAAACAGCTTATTTTTGAACCAGTTTAAAAGTATACCAGCCTCGAATACAGGAAGAGAAGTTGAAACAATAAGTTGCAGTGGATTTCATCAACATTAGGTGGGAATTAGGGGACTACTGCTTAAAGTCGGGTTGCCACCTATTGAAAGTTTGCATTATCTAGCGCCATCGAGTCCTCTCAACGCTTGTTCGCAGCAAGCAAAGGAATGTACAAAGCAATATCTTTTAACACAACAAAAAAAAAGCCACGTGCCTCTTTAATTGAGTAAAAATTTGGTACGTCCTCGGGCTCCTGGGAGCAAGCTGTTAACGATATTCCTCTCACCAGATGGCGTCACGGTATTTTCCTTATATTCCACAGTGGTGCCATCAAGTGGCAGTATCATCGTTAATCTTTACAGCTTGCTTCCAGGTGCACGAGGATGCGACACATTTCTACTCACTGATTAAGAAGGTACGGGGCGAGATTATAGTGTTAAAAGATATTTTTTTGCGTATTCCATTACTTGCTGCATGCAAGCGCTAATAGAACTAAGTTGCGCTAGATGGCGCTAGATGCTGTAAACTTCCGTTTAGTGGCAACCCGCCTTTAAGTGGAATTTAAAACCGTTTGCACGTGATGTCATGCCATACGTCGTACATTCCTAATCTCAACAACAGTGGTCAGTTAACTTGATTTAGTGACGCAATAACTGTGAGTACCACTTTAACGCAGCACATCATGGCTAATGACAGTTGCTTAATAAGGTGCCTTTCCACTTTTTCAACTTGTAGATGCAGCACCGTAGAATCTTCGAGCAATATAAAGAAACTAGCGATAAATTAAAAATGAAACAACACTATTCGCAGCAGCGCCACGATTTTCATAACTAAAACAAGATCACGTGACCCACATCAGCCTGTTGTGTCCAGGGTTTTGGCTCTATAATGTAGGCATCCCTCTCATTGTACTTACTGGCCACCAGGGTCTTTTTCCTGTAACCGTTGTGTGGTCCGGCCCATAAGGTGGAGCCACCTATGCTTGTACCACCTATGTTTGTAATAAGACTTTATAAGGACGTGCGGGCTAAGGGCCCACACTCGCTCACTATTCTGTTACTCAACCTCTTGTGTTCATTGGACCCACACTCACTGGGAAGGGGCTTTTACCCCCATACCAACAGTTAGTTAGTTAGGAGCTATTAATTAGGCTAACTTAGCAAATGGCGACGAGGGTGGGATTCGAACACACGCGGGCAAAGCCCAAGACGGAGAATCTGGAACGTGGATGCTGTGTTTAGAATATGGGCAATGTTATCGAAATGGTGAACAGGCGCCTTTAAGTTACATAGATATTTATCCGATTTTTGAGACCCCTGCATAACAAAACCTGAGATTAGACAGATAACGATATCTCGCAAGCGTATACGGGGCCCTGGCGGTAGTTGAGGCTACTAATACCTCTGCTAATGCTTTACCTTCGAAGCAGCACTACGGCAAAGCATTAACAGGGGTTTTAGTAGCCGCTGCTGCCGCCAGGGTCTCGTGCAGGCTTGGAAGAGGTAGGCGGGATTTCGTTCTGATATCTGATCATACCAGTCCCCTGCATGTACATGTTTTTATTGGTGGTATGGATTATGTTATGTCTGATAGGATTTATTCAGTAAATGAAATTGTTTTTAAAGTGTCACACCAATCATTGCGTTACCGAATTTGTATTTAATGGGGTAATGAATATTCAATTCTTAACATAAAAAATCTGAAGGGGATTGACTTTAGTACAAAATTCCAGCTGTTGGGCTTCTTACTCTGCGACAGTTGTAACAAACAACCAACTCCAAACAACAAATCCCACTAAGAGACATGGGAGTTTTTCATTGAAAGAAGACTTGGAAAGAAATTGCAGATCGTGAGCAGAGGGTCCAATCAAATAAGAAAAAAAAACGTATTTTTTTTAAAGAAGTATTTCTTCGTAATATGCCAAGATAGCTGGTTAATCTAGACACATGCTACTGTGGCGCCGCCAAGTAGACAATCGGACAAGTACCCCGAGTAGCAATCGTCTAGTTTTCATTTAACTTTCGAACTATTAGTCGGTGCAATGTTAACTTGGCTAATAGGATTAACCTTAGCGGCCTATCCCTGGTTGAATGATATCACTAGCTTCCAAGGCCGACCCTTTTTGGAAACTTGGCGGCTTTCCTTATACCAGTTGTGGTATTGGGTTGTAATCTTCAATAAATAATCTAAAAACGATTTAAGTTAAGTAGTAAAATTTGAAAACTGGAAAACATGATACAATAGTGTACTGGGACGTCAAAATCGGTCAAAAACAATTTATAGAAAATAAAAAGAAACGGAAAAACACTTCTTCCCATTATAATAGTGATAGGAAAACTAAAAGAGTGATCCTCATGAATTTTTAGACCTGCAGGAGCCCGAGTTGGAAGTGATTGACTTTTCAGACCCACAATCTGCCTGACCCACTATCCCAACTGTTGACCCGCTGCCCATGTAATTATACGTTTTCTACAAGTTATCAATTCAGATCTCGACTATAAATAATCAATTTTTTTCGTCATGGGTGTGAAAAAGTGACGTAATTAGAATTTTACGTTATTTGGTTAAAGAAGTAGTGACTATGCAGCAAGTAAGTTGTCGCCGATTTGTACACAAGCTTATAAGAATCGTATTAAGCATATTGCTGAATCGTACACGGCATAGCCGTGTATATATATGATTGAAGTTCTCTTTCCAGCGAAACTAAAACTATTAATTTCTCCGTTTCTATTCAACATATTTCGACCAAACTTGGCCAAATAGCAGGTAGCAACTTTTCCCAACTTTATACCAACTTTTATGCAATTCCGCGCAAGAGTAAAAGTAGGGAACGACACGTAAACTTGAACACTGTTCACTTGTTGTTGTTGTTGTTCTTCTTCTTGTGTGACACGGTTTCAGAAAAAAACTACTGCACCTACCTAAAACTGAAACATGATCTTAGTCAGAAATTTCCCTGGGCTTCATCCTCAGAAAGAGACCACTTTTTCGATTGGTCCATCCATTCCGGAGTTACGAGTCCCTGAACGATCATTTTGATTGTTTTACATTGTTTTAACCATTGTAATTAGGGAACAATACCACTCAGCAAACTCCAGATCCATTCTTCGTGCACGTGTTATGTCTTTGCTAAAAAGTTGATTGTTGAAGTGCAAAATGATAATGGGTGGGTGACCGGCCGGGAATCTGGCTGTTGCAGACATTGGGCCTTGGGTTTCGGGCAGATAACAGGAGTGGTTAACGCTCGTTAAACTCTTTAAACCCTTTTTTAAGAAATTATCGTGAAAGAATCCGTGTTTCAGCTAAACGCATATAGATTTAAACCAAACTAAGCTACGTTGTAAATTTCGAGGCCACTCGAAATGGGCAGCTAGAAACGATAGAATGGCGTATTTATTTCGTAAATGCAGGCTTTCAGAGCTGAGTTGAATTGTTTCAAAGTGGCCAGCAACAATGCATTTTGTGTAATTATATATATAGATAATTGTGCGCATATTGTGCGTGGGGGTTTGTGTTCGTAAATCTTCTTGTCATTACAATCCGTAAATCATCTGTGTTGAAAATAAAGCATGGTAGCAAGTTTACCATAGGCTACGCCGGTAAGTGCAACGGGGAACCACGAAATATGGTTCCCAAACCCTAAACAATTAAAACGAACAAAACAGACCCTTGTATATCATTATGATATTAAATGTGAACGACCTGAGGGATGGGATAATGCGGAAGTTGCAAACTGTGAAGATATTTTTGCCCCGTTAGGCTTAAAGTGGCAGTAGTGGTCCGTGCGATCCGTTTGGCAAAGCGTTTCAGCAAATAGCTTTCTTGGCTCAAAGGTGACGTCACCAGTAGACGTTCGGCGCTTTGCGAGCAAACGGGACGATCGTAGTAGGAAACAAGATGGCTGGCGTTTTTATAAAAATAACTCGTTTGGGAATAATTGGGCGCCTGGTTAAACACGCGCGCGCCAGTTGTTTTCTAGAACTGTATAGACGATGTAGATTTATTTGGGCTGTTTGCAGTGAAGGGATTCAGTCTGGCAAACTAAGCAAAGTAATTTTAATGCCCAAGGTTTTCCATATTATGGACGCCCAACGACAAGGGACACCTAAAACAGCACCAATAGCACGAAAGAGGCGAGGGAATGAGCTGGTAAATCAGTAATTTTAATGCCCAAGGTTTTCCATATTATGGAAGCCCAACGACAAGGGACACCTAAAACAGCACCAATAGCACGAGAGAGGAGAGGCGAGGGAATGAGCTGGTATATCAGTAATTTTAATGCCCTAGGTTTTCCATATTACGGAAGCCCAACGACAACGGAGACCTAGGGCAATGCCAGTAGCGCTAGGGAGGTAAGCGAGTGTCGCTGATATATCATTAGTCTTAATGCCCAATTACAACGGAGACCTAGGACAAAGCCTGTGGTGCAACGGCAGCATGTGAATGAGCTGGTATGACATTAACTTTAATACCCAGGGGTTTCCATATTACGAATGCCGAACATTAACGGATGCCAGTAGCACAAGGGAAGCGATCAAATGAGCTGGTATACCATTAATTTTTTCCAAGGTTTTCCATATTATAGAATCCCAGCGACAACGCCAGTACCACGCGAAGGAGACGAGTGAATTAGCTGGTATGTCATGAATCTTAATGCGCAAGGTTTTCCTTATTATGAAAGCCAAACGACAATGGAAATTCCTACGACAATTCCAGTAGCGCAAGGGAGGCAAGTGAATAAGCTGGCATGTCATTAATTTTAATGCCCAGGGTTTTCCGCATCACCGAAGCTCAAGGACAGCGGAGACCTAGACAACGCCAGTAAGTATCATTAATTATAATGCCTAAGGTTTTCCATATTACGAAAGTCCAACATTACCAGAGATCTAGAACAATACCAGTAGTACTAGGGTAGCGATAAAATGAACTGTACCATTAATTTTCCAATGTTTTCCATATTACAGAAGCCCAATGGCAACGGAGACGTAGGATAACGCCAGTAGCATGAGTAAGGCGAGTGAATGAGCTGGTATATCATTAATTTTAATACCCAAGTTTTCCATATTACGGGAACCCAGCAACAACGGCGACCCAGGACAATGCCAGTAGTGTGAGGGAGGTGAGCTAATGAACTGATATATTATTAATTTTAATGTCCAAGGTTCTCTATATTACGGAAGCCCAACGATAGCAGAGACTTAATTTAGGACAACACCAGCAGCACGAATGGAGGCGAGCGAATGAGCCAATATATTATTAATTTCAACATTCGAGGTTCTCCTTCTCCCTCATTATTTAAAATTCAGACCAGGAATTACAGTGGGCCGTAGAATGGGCGGGTCAAGCAACTCCAACTTGCACGTGCTTACAGAAAACGAGGCCCTCCAACTCGTGCTCACGAGCGTGACCACGACGGACTAAACAAAACGAAGTTATCGTTTATGCCCCAAACAATCGTAGAGGGTTGACCCACGCTACTCTGTTGGACCACCTTCCTCCACCTACAGCAGCTTTCGCTCTCTTTGGGCTCTCACTGTTTAGCATGACTCGTGCCCAATTTCCAAAAACTCCAAGACATGACTATGAAAACGCATTTGCTTGAGGATGCCGTGGTGTCACGTTCAGAATTGTAGTAGACGTTATGCGAGGAATACTGCCCATTTGCGGCAGAAGGTTAAACTAAATGGAAAAAAAAAACACTAAGTCCCAATGCGCAATGCAAGCTTTGTGAGGGTTCCCCGCAGTCCCCGAGCAAGGCAAGAAAGCCCAGCCAAGTGGTCAGCGCCGGGCCATAGAGATAATTAGTGGAGCCCGGCACAATTCTAGGCTAGGGACCCCCTCCAACCTCTTTGCTTTCCCTTTCCGGGACCAAGAACAGGACGGGCCTCCACTTTTGGGTCAAAAGTACCAGGGCCCAGCACAAAATGTCCCCCTTGTCCTCCCTGCCCCTGTTGACAGGCCTGGGTCAGCATTCCCAGAAACCAGATGAATGACGGTTCGAATCCCATGACTGACATAAGTAAGATCAGGAAAGAAATGAATGAGGGCCCGTAAAGCTCAACAGAGTCTCCACTATAATGCTAGCGCATGCTCTATCTCTCGTTCTGGGTTGTGACCCCATGTGGTGACTGGCCATAACTGGTCACTTGGAATAACACACGTTAATAGTATGCTGTATAAGTTTTAACCTAATAAATAGTTAACCTTCCCATATTTGATCATTGTAACCACCTCTCTACCCGAGGACATTTCACGAAATTGTCACTCCCTTTCACAAGAACTGAGTGTAGGCGAAGTTTCTTTGCCTACGGGTGATCCGAGCAAGGAATTCCCTTTCAGAGGAAGCCATTTCGAGTGACAATACCGCCCTCATCCAACGAACCCTAAATTCAGCATCACTTAGCCGTTTTCTAAAAGACCTTAACACGTCTCCACACAATAGATCCAATCCCATTACACTTGCGCAGGATTTTCAAATCCTAGACCCTTAACTTTACCAGGATTGGTGTTAGTGGGCTTGCACCCCTTCCAAATCCTTACCGCTTCCTAGTCGTTAAATCAATTTTATTATTATAAATAGGTGCGAAACGTACTAGTCCAGGCAAGCGACAACTCCGCATGCAATAGCATTCCACGACCGTGAAGCGTAGAATGGAAATAGCTTCCTCACGTGTTTCGCCTCCTGACTCTACTCCAGTTACGATCGTGCCGGAAAGTTGATGCCTTTTAGTGTTTTGCTTAGGTAAAACAAGATTCTGGAGATATGCTGAATCGACTAGCCTAGAGCCAGGCAACGAAACCCATCGCATCTGTCCCCACCTACCTTTGTGACGTGGGACGGAATATGAAGCGATGGTTTCAGCATGGACACTCTCACGTCGTATTCATTTATAAGCTCCTGGTAAGACTTTAAAAAAATGCATCCAGCTAGGATGGGAAATGAGATGTTCCGTCAGCATAGATGTTAGGGAGTCCATGGTAGCTCGCTTAACGGACGTCACAGATCTAATAAAATAATAATTAGCTGTACCTGGTTCTCACATTCACCGGCGAAATACTTTACTAGGCAACATGAAATGAAAATGATGAAAGAATTACAAGTAGTGTTAGGGTTATGATACTTATTGTTCAGGATTTTGATGGTTAAGAGACTCGCCCGCCACTGCCTAATCTGCTACAAAGCAACTAATGAGACGAGGATGAATAAAAGTGATGTTTTGGGGGCATGCTGACTGAAATTGGGACTAGTGGAGGAAAAGGGGAAGAATAATTTCTAATCAGGGCCGTAGGAAGTGTAAGGCGAGCAAGGCGGCCGCCTAGGGCACCGGCTTCCTGGAGGCGCCTCACCAAACTCCTGCCAACCGTGCAACCGTGTTAGTGGATGGTGCACAAATATATTTTTTTAACGGATGGCAGTGCACACAAGTTCATAACGCTGTAAGAAGAGACGTGCTTGCTCGGACTCGGTTTAGTGTTCGCAATTTAATTTCCAGATGTTTTGTTAACCGATTATTCGTTTTTTTTTTCTTTAATGATCCGATAACCGAAAACTGAAATTTAAAGAAAAGTTCAGAGATACTTCACAGTATTTGCGTCTTGCTTATTAAGTGGAGGCTTGCACCCGAAAAAAGCGAATGTTGAAAAACAAAAATCTTTTGATTACGGTTGAATTAATTATTGCGAATATTTATTTTCAGTTTGTTATAGCGAAATAATTTACTCTCATCCCTTTATTACCTTACTCGAGATTTTTTGATCAATTGTCAAGTCAGAACTGTCATGAAATCACGTTTGTTCGATAAAAAACACGTCTTTTTTTTTTTTTTTTAATTCGTTAACGTTCGTTGTCTTCAACCACACAATTCGCTAGTACAGGTCTCTTTAGTATTCAGTTAGGCAAGCCTTAACGGAACACTCATTAAATTTTTTTTCTTGAATTAGGCAGCCGGGCAGAGAGGGGGAGGGGCGCCGCTCACTTGATTCGCCTTGGGCGCCAAGGGGGCTAGCTACGGCCCTATTTCTAATTATCAATTTCGAAAGTAACTTACTGGTTTGACAACTGGGAATGGGACAGATTTGGAGTGGGGATGCCAAGGCATTGTTAAAAAGGGTGCTATGCTATACTTTGTTATAGGCATGGTTGAGTTCATGGTTACAATAAAGGAATTTTACAATGCAATTGTTGCTGTACAATACAATATTCAACCTTTTGTTCTTTGGAGGGAAGACAAACTGAGAAACAGATCCGGATTGCAAGGCTCTTTGGGAAGTAATGTATGGTCGTCCAGAGTTAACTGACGAGAGACTTAGCACACCTCAGATCTATCCCTACACCCCGCATTCCCCATTGTGTGGTCTAATTTATCCCCCCCCTACGGTCCCCCTCGGTGCCCCTGTTCTTCCCCTGCACCCCCTTCCCCCCTCCCGCATTCATCCATTGTGTGGTCTGAATTCCCCCATCCCTGATCCTCCTTCCTCGGAACCCCTGGTATTTGGTCTTCTTTGGAAAGTAAATAGCGTTTTCAATAGAGGGCGCCAATCTTATTCTCAGTGTGGTTGAATTGCCTGTTTCTCCGTTTTGATACAAAGCGCGATAAGCTCGCAACAACGATCGTGCATGCAGTGATTGTTACTCAACTAACTTTGAAACTATTCAACTCGGCTCTAATAGCCAGAATTATTGAAACAATACTTCGTTTGTTACTGATTGTTACAGGGCACATCCGTTCACACAGCCGGCCGCTCGCCCGTTATCTTTGCTACCGTGTCAAGAATAAACCTGCTCGCTCGCTTTCATTATAGTGCACGATGAGTTTGCTTGCATCGCATCCCAAAAAAGATTATTATATATATATATATATATATATATACAGGGTGATTACAAAAGAAATATACAGTTTAAAGCGTTTATTAAACGAAAACTATTAAACTTATTGATAAACGGTTTTCGCTGTCATGTTCTCCAACTCATAAAGTTTCGCCTAGCAAGTCGTAGATGTTACGTGTGCTCCCTTAGTTACACGACATACATTCATGCGATAATCCAATTCCTGTCAAACACAGTTCTAGCATATGCTCGTCAATTACGGTAATTGCTGCTGTTATGCGTTGCTTAAGATCTTGTAGGTCGGTTGGAAGGGTAGGATCGAATACCTTTTCTTTGACATATCCCCATAAAAAAATCACATGGCGTTACATCAGGTTTTGTGGTGGACAAGTCCCGAGTTGGTTGTTTGTTGATGCGCGGCCATCCACAGTGCTGAACAGGCAGCTCATCAACAAGATAAAGGTGTTAAATCCTCCCCTTCCAACCGACCTACAAAATCCTTAAGCAACGGATAACAGCAGCAATTGCCGTAATTGGCGAGAGTATGCTAAAACTGTGTTTTTTGGCAGGAATTGGATTATCGCATGAATATATGTCGTGTAACTAAGGGAGCACACATAACATCTACGACTTGCTAGGCGAAACTTGATGACTTGCAGAACATGATGGTGAAAACCATTTAACGATAAGTTGGATAGTTTTCGTTTAATAAACGCTTCAAACTATATATTTCTTTTGTAATCACCCTGTACACAGATAATGAACCGCACGAGCACGCTCTTGTACGACTAATTAGCTCTTTGTTTTTCATGTCTCCTCATTACTCATGAATCAATGACGTAATTTACATGAGAGGGTGCCATCTGAACGTACATTCAAGATTTTATTATATTGCCACAGTACTTATATTTTAGTTATTTTATAGCTAACGTGGCACACGCGTACGTTGAAGTGGGTCTGGTTTTGGGACATGCTACTCAGATTTGAGCCTACGTGTTGTTGGGCAGGTCGGACGAGTTGTGATTCAGCAAAACCAGAAACGAACACAGCCATAAACGAAAAGGCGAGAAAATTAAGGATCATTGTTCTCCGTGGGGGAACGAGAAAAACGCCCTGACGTCTTGTCTCGCAGCTCCTCCTTTTCCGACCACCCGACGAGGAGAAGGATAAAAAGGACATTTTGTTACTTGATCATTAATGTCACTTTAATAAACTAAGTAACGAGTAAATAGGATGGTGAAACAAGTAATTACTTATTTTTCTGTGAACAATGATCACGTCGAACAATGAGTTGATGATAATGAAAAGCTCCCTACAGATTAGACTTTATCTCATGCCGGGGGGGGCCACGCCGGGGGGGGGAGCACAAAACAAGAGCCGGGAAGTGTGGCGTGGTATTCAATGCTGTGTGACGGTTCCTACGTAATAAAGACTTATGTATAAAGACTTCGTAAAAAATAGACGCAAGCTGGGAAGTCCCTTCATGCTCAGTATTGTCGACAACTCCTAAAATCCACGGGTGGCGCACATGCAAACGAAGTAAATTTTAGCCAACTTTTGACAGCAAGCTTCTTCAACTCATAATGCTGCTAGTAACTGCTAGTATAAAAGAGTATATATATCGCTACGTACCCTACTTAACTACTTTCAATAAAAATAAACCACGTATCTTACGGTCTTTGAGCAAACTTTGAACCCCTGTTTTGACGTGTTAATTTTATGTGCGGGACCAGTAATTATTCATCAGAAGCGGGGGAGGGGGGGGTTAGGAATAAAAAAATTGGCATCCAAATATTCGCCCTTGAATTTCTGCCCTCTCCCCTTCATCCCCCCCCCCCTCCAAGACTCAGGAAAAAATCTACATCCGAGGACAAAGCAAGTCTGAACTCGTCATCCTCCTACCCCCTCCCCCACCCCCAAACTTTCAGAGAACACTATTACGTGTCCATACGCCTGTTCAAGTTGTATAGCTGTGAACTGTGTCTGTAGCAAAGTTCAGTTCCATAAGTTACAGCCCGCATTCACAATTTCACATTTTCGAAAACTGCACTCCAATTTTGAAGATGCTTTGTATCACATCCTTTGACACTTAACAAATCATCTTTGCACATTATGATTTGAAGAATGCGAAAACGGGGCAGGGACGTTTTTCGGGCGGGGGGGGGGGGGGGGGGGCCCCCCCCAAGTTGGGGGGGGGGGGGGGGGGGGTGTCACACCCCTCCAATGTTTGGCCAGTTGGCAAATAAGCCGGCAGAATTACATAATTTTTCGTCAGTCGGCAAATCAGTCGGAAAAATTACATAAATTTTTGGCTAGATAGAAAATTATTTCGGTAAATTTCTGGTTTACACCCCTCCGACTTTTATCCTTCCTGACGTCTCTGAAACGGGGACAACAATTTTCTGGTGGCCATAGCCACAACATTGTGAACAAATAAGACGATGACGAAGCAACCAAGCTGCTTTACAAATTCCTACACGAAGTAAACATGTAGGCACATCTCAAACCTTGTAAACACATGGACAATGGGGCCTGAGGGGTTTTGGTCGGGGTTTTGTTTCCCAGTGCCTATCTGGTGTTTCCCTGACTTTCATTTAAAACTGGTAATTTTATGCATTTAGTGTGTTGGCTACAGGCTCCAGCCAAGCTAAGTAGCTGTTCAATCTTTCTCACTGGGGACCTAATGATCACAAACATACATACAAGCAGGGAAAGCAACATTGCTTCTTGGCCTCCACACTAGAAATAATGCAAGTATTAAATAAAGAAAGAAATCACAAGGTAAAGGTAAATGAAGCAAGCAGTCTGCATTAAAGACCGGCCTTGTGACAGCTA
>JAHWFP010046965.1:49507-88169 GCA_023313725.1 Lithobius niger | reverse complement strand
AGGTTTTTTGACAGCTGGAGTCCCGGTATCCTCTCCAAAAGGGTTTTGGCCAAAAAGAAAAATGGAAGCTAAAACAGAAAAGGTCAGTGCACACAAGACATGCCACTATCAAGACTGCCAAGCCATGTAAAGTAATTCAAGAACAACACGAGTTAAGCATTACCTCGGCTTTTATCAGGCCAATGGGATGGTATCCTATCCCCGGATCCACAAGATAAAATTAAAACACTTTTTACAAAAATAAACTTCGCCGTTTTGTATTTTTGGGGGACCGACGTTTTTGTGGTTTAGAAAATTTTATGTAAAATTCAAAGTAACACTAACTAAATGCTGTCCGCGCTGCTTCGTGCTGGAAAATTGTACAAGCATTTAGAGAGTGAGGCAAAAACACATTTATAAAAAAAATGATTTTGTATTTACATAAGTTACAAAGTTATTTTTGGTGGAAAAGAAAACTGTCAAATGAGGTATCTCGCTATTTAATGTCCGTACGAGTTCGGATTATGTCAAATTGTAGATTTTTTTAGCTGTGAAACTACCAAAAACACCTGGCCGTCCACCCTTAACCTTGGCTGCGTTAGCTGTCAGAAAAGGATATTCTATGGACGCATAGAAGAATAACGGCTCTATTTAACAGTAACTAATACCACTAGAAAGGTTTGAGGTTACCAGACAACTTGGGTTACAAGAGAAATTTTAAACACAGAATGGTTTTAAGGTAGGACCCATAACTTGATTACAAAAAAATACAACACTGGGAGGTTTATGGATAATAACGCAACAACCCTATAAACAGGGCTATCCTTTTTCTCCCAGGGGTAGACAGATTTCTTTTTTGGGAAGAAAGAAATTTCGTAAAAACTTGAAGAAGAGTCAACCGGGGACAAGTTGCAACTCCCGTAGGATATTCCTAATGAATATTTAATAAGTGTCGTTAAAATCTCTGTTAATATCCTTCCACACAGGAAGGCGTTGATAATAACGGGGAGAATAAAATCATTGGCACTTAGAATTTAGGTGAGAGGTTCTGAAATGGGAAAAACTGAAGGTTCCTTTAGGTGTGGTTGCACCTTCAATATACCACGTAAAATTTTTAAAAGAAAATATTTCGAAAATAAATAAATGGTTCTCAGCAGAATTTTACACTGAAAACGAACTGTTTTAACTATTAAAGCTTAAACAAAATACCGGCTTAACATGTCGGCGTTCCAATACTCATTCCAGGCTTGTACAACGAAGCAGTATTGAAGAAGATTTTTAAACTTCAATAAACAAATCATTTTTTTGTCGTTCTTAGATGTAGCCACAGTTGTAGCTTTCGGTTTGTAGCGGCACAGTCCTGCTACAGTTTAAAAAAAATTTCGTAAGGGACAACTAGTTGATTAGGTTTCCAACTACAGGGGAAAATATTTCCGTACCACTTAGGTTAGTCTAAGCCTACACAGTTTGCACACCAAAAAAAAAAACTCTTTATTTTTAGGGGAAAAATAAAGCTACATTTAAGTTTGGATAGGTTAGAGCTTATAACCTCTGTTTCACTGAGAACCGCTATCTTAATTAAAAGAGCCATAACTGCTATGATCAATCACAAGTTTCCCACCCTTTTAATAAGACATAGTCAACACTAAAACATCGGTCCTAATTTCAAAAAGGGATTTGGGAAATAAAACTGCATTTAAGTTTTAAGTTCGACAAGTAGGCTAACTTTTACTGAATTCTGACAAAATCTAAGGCACTAAGGGAAGCAAGTTTTATTGCCGACCTTTGATTCTAACTTTAGGTTAGGGGGAACATTTTTACTGCGTGCGGTCATCCATTTGTAGGAAGCGAGATTCGTTCCTTACCGGTTTTCCGGACACATTTACACCCGGTTTTACCACACTGTTACCAGTTCGTTTGGGGAAAATCTTTCCTTTAATTTTACCTGCCGGAGGTTTTAATTAAATCATCTCAAGGTTTACCAGAGTCACTACTGGCTTCGTCACTGAAGGCAGTTTACGGATTTTAATATCGGCCACGTTGGTTTTACGTTAGTGGACTGTTTACAAACTAGAAGCATTTGTTTTTCCTGAGCTAGCTTTGTCGCGCCGACAGTTGAGTGCTATGTTGGCAATATCGCGTGCAACAAGATCCACACTTGGTTTTAACAGAGGGACACTGCAAAATTCTGCGTACTTTTGGGAGGGGGGCTTAAATAATTTTTACAGCTAGACTCAGGCGAACAGCGATGGCGTTGTTCGTTTTATTGTCCACCATTGATGAGGGCGGAGTTGACTTCCCTCGAACTGCTGCCAACTTGCTGAGTTCTGTTAATATGAGAATTTTTTTCCCCCGTTCAGCATCGCACCCGAATGCTTAACGACGTTTGGCTAACGATTTTTTATTCGACGCCTACTTTTACTTAAATCCCTCCCCCAATTACTCTGCATTAGACGGTGGGCTAAGCGCCGATGGATTGGCGTTAATTCTAGATCTGACAGTTTTCAACCCCTAGGGGTGGGCCTAGCTATGGCGGCACCATTCACACTTTAAACACGGCGGTGTTTACCACACAAGCTGGACTAAGTTAATCGAACTGTTTGTTAAAAATTAGGCTGTCGTAAATGGTTTAGAGATTAAATCACAGTTACGGTCAGAACAATACTGCGCTGATAGCCGGTTAGACACGATGCTACGATTTTGTTTACTTTAAAATCTTGAAACAAATTTTTCAAATCTTAAATTCACTTACAGCAATCGTTCATTACGTGTTTACAGAGAGTTGTCTGTCTGCACCTTTTTGTTTTACAGGGATTTAATCCATGGTTTTGTACAGGGGGAGTCTTTTAACAGGATTGTGTTTTAGTCAGTATTAGCCAAACTTAATCTAGCTAATTCAAGGTTCTTCCCACGTAGCTTCATGTTTGAGTGTACGAATCTCTGGTGTGCTAGCTGTATCGCAATTTTTCGCATGGATGTTTTTAATTATTGATAATCCGGGGGCACGATTTTTATCGACCCGTTAAGAATAATTCCTTCCTTTCCAAGTTACTTCGTTATCGTCAACAGCAGAGTTAGGATTACAACAGACTTGTGGTAGTTTGTTTGCTCACAGTCAAGTCCCCGATTAAAACAGGCTTTCTTTAACTGGAATCTCACTACGATATCGGCTAGGCTTAGCCATTGTACCGTTACGTTAATTTCAAACAAAAATTAACTTTACTTGAAAAACACTTATTTAGATTGCAGCCGCAAAATAAATTCTCAAAGTTTGACCGTTAGGTTTCAAAAATAAAGCTTATATAAATGAAAACCACAATTAAAATGCAGCCGCAAATTAGTTCTCAAAGTTTGAACAGAGCAGGTTAATTAAAACACATTCTCTTCCAAATCCGGCTAACTATACAATTAATACACCATTAAGACCTTCCTAGCTTCGGTGTATGAACAACTAAACCATTTAAAAAATGCATCAAATTATAACACTAGGCTTGGCGGTCTACAGCATATCTCGTGTATGCTTACCCAAATACTCAATCACTGAGCGGTCAGTCAAGTCCTAATCCAATCCTCCACCACTGGTTGAAGAAGGCTTGCACAAAATCACTAGTAGAACGTCTACTTCACTAGAACTGAGGATGGGGCGTCCACAATCCACTGTTGGTGGCAACGGAGCTCCTTTCCCTGTGCGGGCGGATCTTCCTCACCGGCGGCGGCAAGATGCTAGCTAGCAGCTAAATGGCAGGGGGCAGATTTCGTCTCACGGCAAAGCTGCGGCTTTCACTTCTCGGCTCCAGGATCAGTTGCAGATACTGGGGCGGGGGAAAGTACTGTTTTTGACGGCAGTACAGACATCGGATGGGGTGACTATATTGACGGAGTCACGGGCATCATTTTCGGGCAACTATTTGGGCTGAGTTGCGGACATCGAGTTGAAGGGTTCTTCAACTGCAAATTCGGCATGGTAGTATGGCAGGGGGGGGGAGGCAAACGCTTGTTGAGAACAGCACCTGTTGATCCCACCGCTGCCACCAAATTGTAACGGTGGATGCTACGACGACTGAGGTGCTTATAACATCCCCGACATCAGGTAGACTTCGGTCTTGTTAAAAATAATACTTTTGGTGTTTTATTGGTTTATCAAAGGACAGTCGTGGCTACGGGCCCGATGTAGGGAACGGGACGAAAATTTCCTATCAATTTACATCGGCTAACAAATACTATTTTACACGGTATGCGCTGCCACCAGGTGGAGTGACATTAATTGCAGCAAATCCAGAGTTAAGAATAAAAGGGGGTTTACATAATATTTTAACTCTACAATTAATAACGGGGTAAAAACAACTGACGTTTAAAACTCTTGGTTTTATTTATAGACAGTTAACAAAATATAAAAAGCACTTTACATTTTCACACAAATTTTTACATTTGAAAGCTTTAAGTAAAGCAGAACGAATTTACATTATTAAATTCAACAAACGAACTTTGGCGTTTTAGAAAACAGTAATCTTTCACATCAAGAAAGTTCACTCAGGTATGTTTCAACCTCCTAAAAATAATATGCAGCCGCAAGTTACAATTAGGCCTACAGTGTGTTGTTTGCGTTTAAACTCACACAAACTCAACTAAACTTCCAGTTAAATATAAACTAGATCGGCTCAACGGGAGCACTAGCAATTTGAGCAGGACTTTCACTTAAATTAAATTCATTAAAATAAGTAAGATAGACTTGGTTCTTAGGAAGGGAACCGCCCTGACGTTTATGATTAACTAAGTTCAGAAACTGCCGATGTACAAAGTTAAGTCATAAAAATTCAAACTAGAGGTTAATTTAAATTTGAACTAGTAATTTAGGTTTAGGGGCCTAAAGTAAAACTTTCAACTATAAACTACACGAAAATACGAACCACTACCATCTGCCCGGCATGGCAACAATCGGACGGCATCGTCTCCACCCCCGATCGATGTGACCACCTCCTAGTTTGAAATCTGTAAGCTGTGCTGTGGATGCTTTGAGCTGGGGGGTTTTATGCTAGCAGCCAGACAGGAAAGAGGAGGGAAACCGCCTCCCTGTAGGAGAGCTACTACACGGGGGACTCTAGAGGTGGAGAACAATGGGAGAGGGAGGGACAGAGTCAGCTGTCACTCAAGCAGGTGAACAAAGGGACCTTCGGAGTTGCTCTCTGTGATTGGAGGAGGGCAAAAACTTTCGGAAATATGGACTGCTGGTTGGTGGGGCAGGTTGGCAGTGCAAGCAGCAAAGGGTTTGCCGACTTTGGGACTGGGGCTTGGGAAAAACGGCCCGTTTGTGTTTGACACAAAGAAACATTGGGAAAAGGCCTATTTACAAGTGGAAATAAAATAATGTGGATTTTAATGCTCGTAGAGATGTCTTAAATTTCCTCACTGCTGTCATGAAGGCTGGGCTCACTGTTAAAGCAAAAAAGTCGCAGGTCGCTTGCAGCAATGCCACCTTTTTTTTAGGTCATGAGGTTGGCAATGGATAACGCACACCCTCTGAGGTTAAGGTCTTTGCTGTGCAAAAATGTGCACGCTCCCAAACCAAGAAATATGTCCGTTCCTTTCTAGGCCTTGTTGGTTATTATCAAAGATATATTAACCACTATTCTGAAATCTGTGCTTGTCTTACATACTCCTTGAAAAGGAAGCACCAGGTCCCGTTGTGTGGGATGAGTCCAAACAAACTGCGTTTGACTCTTTGAAAACTGCATTAGTGACGTTTCCTAACCTAAGAGCTCCCGACTTCAGTCAAACTTTTATTTTACAGTGCGACTGTTCTGAACGTGGCATGGGCTGCATGTTGTCCCAAGTGTTAGACGAAGACGAACACCCCTGTCTGTACGTTTCCCTCAAACTTACAGCTAGGGAACAGAATTGTGGCACGACTGAAAAAGAATGTGTGTGTTTGATCTGGTCTGTTGCTAAATTACGGCCTTACATGTATGTGACAAAGTTTATCATCGAGTCAGATTATAACCCGTTATACTGGCTCAAGCAAATGTCTGGCAAAAATCATAGATTGCTTAGGTGGAGCCTTGCCCTACAAGACTATGACTATACAGTTCGTTACAAACCTGGAAAGAAACATGTCAATGCCGACATACGTACCCGGTATTTTGTTTAAACAGTAAAATTGTTCAAACATTTTTGTTTTCAGTAAAAATTGACTGAGAATTACATTTTGTCTTTAATTTTGACATTTTGGTTTGTTGGAAGCTCATCCTTAAGCAACTTCCAGTTAATTCCTGTTTTGGACTTAACACCTAAATTTTAAGTGCCAATGTTTTATTCTCCTTGTCATTATCAACGCCTTCCTTTGTGGAAGGATAATTACAAAGATTTTAACGACACATTAATCATATTCATTAGGAGTATTCTACGGGAATTGTAACTTGCCCTCGGTTAGTTCCTCTTTAAGTTTTCTATGAAATGGCTTTCTTTAAGAATAGCTGTCTGTCTACCCCTCTGCGGAAAAGGTTAGCACTGTCGTTAAAAGGTTGTTGGTTTTTATCCACAAAACCTCCCAGTGTTGTATTTTTTATGTCTAAGTTGTTAGGTAACCTTAAACCATTCTAGTGGGAGTAGTTTAACAGTAAATAAAGCTGGTCGTTTACGGCGCACCCATAGTATTCAATTCTCTTACAACTATCACAGTCTAGGTTTATTGGAATGCGGCTGAGGATTCCTTTTGTAATGACAGCCGCCGAAAAAACTTCGTTTTTCACGACGAACAATTTTTTTTCAAAACGCCAAAAAGACCTCGGTCTTAAACCCTACACTGATTTTTTCATAATGGACACAAACGGCCCATCTTTGAACCATTTAATAGCCAGACACATTATGTAAGTTTTTGGGAAGCCCAATCTTCAAAATTCCACCCTGAAGTCTCACAATCACCATTTGAAAACCTCTCCAAAACTACCGCAGCGCTCCTTCATCATGGCCGCCATTATTTGAAAGTTGTATCTTGTATATTCATTTTTACTTTTATTTCTGGGCAAAAAGCCCAAAGACAGTAGCTTAGCTGTGATTTAGGAGGGGCTTCCATTTATGGTACTTAACCTCACATACATGTGGATACAGACAACTTTTGAAGTGTGATATTTTTTATTATATTTGTCGGCTGCAAATTTTATGAAAAATTTCCACCACCATCGTTACCTGTCTTTTAACTTTAAAGTTATAGATCCAAATTAACTTAAATGCGTTATAGCATTCACTAAGCTAGTTTGTGTATCCTTTTTATACTTTATTAATAATCTTTTGCCCCCAGAACACTACCATTAGTCCGAACTAATTCGACATCGGCAATTACCGGACACGAATTTTTGTTTAAATATTTTTGTCTTAAATCTCTACCAAAAACCCGACTGTGACCATCCGAATGTTTACTTCTAGCTTGTCCTACTAGTAAAATCGAAAGAAACATTATAAAGATCTGTTCCCAAAGCAATCCGAAGTCAAACTGTGCTTAAAACTTCGAATTCGAATTTCCCCCCCCCCCACCTAGTTGTGGTGTGTAACACTGCAGTTTACCGTTAAAGCTTATTTAATTTAATAGTAATGATTATTTCATTACCCAAACCAAAGTACTAAGCTTTAACCAGAGCCTATTCACGATGTGCATTTGTAAATATCCAATCAATAATCAATTTCCCAATGTAAAGGCCTTTCCCAAAGTTGAAGAGTTCAAAACTCAATTTGGCCTGTCTTTAGTCATTCCCTACTCCTTCAAACTGCTCTGCACCAAAACCCTTTGCCCTACCGACTTTCCCCATTGTTCTTCTGGCCCTCCACCAATCAGACCCCCGTAGCTCTCCTACCCGTCCGCGCTTTGGTAGAGAAAATCCGTAGCTCCAGAATAAAAAGCCCCAGTTGCCCTCCCTCTACAGCTCAGTCAGCACAACTCACAGATCTCTCAAGCTAGAAGGGTCACGCCGGTCGGGAGTGGAGATGTCACGTCCGTGGTTGCCATGCCGGGCAAAATGGTAGTGGTTGTAAGTAACTAGTTTAACTTTAGAAGTTTATCTTTAGGACCCCCCAATTATAAATTTACAGTCTAACTTAAATTAACCTCTAGCTTGGAGTCTTTATGGTTGGTAAGCCTTATCGGCATTGCTGGTCTTTACCACCATAATGTAAGAGTAGGCGTCTTTTTCTAAAAAGCCAGTTTCATTCTTTGTTCATTACTATAATGTAAACAAAGGGACGGTTTGATCCTCGTGGAAAAATAACTGTGGGACGACTTGAAAACTACAGTTGTCAAATATAGTTGTAACTTAGCGGACGCTGTTCAGCTTGCTGGGTATTCCATGATTGGAATCCAAGAAAAAAATACTTTTCCTAATCGAAATTAAGTGTATTTAAGAAACAACATCGTTGTTTTTGTATAAATTGAATTACTAAATGTACATTCATGCCCATTGCTTTTCAAACTTGTTAAAGCCAAAACTAGTGACCTCAAATGTAAAAGTGTTGGTTATAATCATTTTCTGATGTTTTAAAATAAAAACCAAGAGTTTTTAAAGCTCAGGTTCGTTCCCTAGCAGATTAATTGGTTTTAAGTGTAAACTCTTATGTAGCCGTTTTAGCTTTTATACTTCGTTAAAGCAGTTAATGTATTCCACCTTTGGTGGCAGTGTAATTACCGGTAGCATTCAGGTTAGACCTTAGTTATGACCCTACGCTCCATCCCCTACACCGGGACTATAGCCCATGCTGTGTTATTGTCGTAAAAAGTCGTAATAACCACAAAACTTAATGCTAAGAAGTACTCGTCAACCAATGATGTCGGGGGCGCTACAAGCACCTCAGCCGTCGTAGCGTCTGCCGCTACACTATAGCAGTCATCCCAGAAAAAAAAATGACTAGACTTGAGCAGAGGCAGAATCCGTACGGGACGTATTACCAGAGCAATAGACGGCCTCATTTTCTTGTTATAACGAAGCAAGAAATTTAACTTTGTAATTTCTAGTGTGTTTCTTGATTTAAATGTCTTTTGCCCCATTTTCTCAATACTCCTGGATTAAAACCGTGCTTATTCAGGCTTATGAATACTCGACGTTGACTGCACCACGGAAGGGATTAAAGTAACGGCACACGAACTTCGTGCTATCTCCACCTCCTGGGCCCACTTTAGCAACGTTTCTGTCACGGAAATCATGGAGTCCCCCTCCTGGCGCACCCTACTGTCTTCACCTCCCACTACCTCCGGGATATGTCGCTTCATGCTGACGGCTTGTACCGGCTTGGCCCTTCGTAGCAGCCCACCGTGTACATAACCCCTATACACACCTAAACATTCTGTGGAGGGAACCGGTCGCTACTTGAGGGGACTCCGTTCAAATGGCACCCGCCTCCTTGACGAAATCTGAGGGACTGCTAATAAAAAAGGTAATAGATTTTCAAGGCAACTAGAAACGTCAAAATACCAGTGTTACCTGGTTAATTTTTGTTACTTTTGCCTGTTGATAAAATATATCACTTGCTTCCGCCCTCCTCCCCTCTTGTCGCCATTTTGGCAGGGAAGAGGTATCGAAAAGGTGAACTCTGTCGCTCCGCTTCGATTTATATACTAAGGAGGCTGCTCAGTAGAGCTGCGCAGCAAGTAGCGAACCGGAAGGAACGGCGTTTTGTTTTCTCTAAATTGAACAGCATTGGAGAAGGAGAATGCTAATAAAAAAGGTAATGTATTGTTTCAACAGGCAATAAAAACCAAAATTAACCAGGTAACACTGGTGTTTTGACGTTTTAAACTTAACCTAACCTAAGCTTTGAGAATTATGGGTGGTGACGCCATTATCGGCATTCTTGGTCCCCCACCCCCATAACGTCAGGGTTCACGGTCCCTTCCTAAAAACCAGCTTTTCTCGTAACCGTATTTATTATTAATTAATTTAATCTAAACTCGGAATCTGAAAGATTGCTTATTTGCAGAAGCCGCGTACTTCAATGGTGGATACCCAAATAATGTAGAATTTAACGGATTGAAAGATTTGATCTTAGGTCGGACTTAAGAAACATAGTCGTGGACTATTTTCTGTAATTCCCGCGGTTTGCACTCAATAGAGATGTAGCGACGCTGTAACGGTGGGTGCTACGACGGGGTAGGGGCTTGTAGCATCGCCGGACGCCTGGTGTAACTGAATCTAACTATCTTTCACTCTGTGTTGCTTTCGCGTACTTTTTTTTGGGTTAAACAGCACAACTGCTACTGTCCCGATGTAGGGAATGGAGCATTGAAGTCCTAATCTAAGGCCTAACTAGTGAATAAATAGTGGGTAACGCTGCCACCAAGGTGGGAATAGGCTAGCTAAGTTAAGTTTGAAGAGAATTATCTTAAATACTAACTTCTAGAGAACAACGAACGAATAAACCGTCGGACGTTTAAAACTCCTGGTTTTTATTTTAAACAAACATGTTAAAATGACCGCACTTTACATTTGGTAAATATACAACTTGGTTTTTAGGTTAAAAACAGTTCATGAATTTTACATTAAATTCTCACACGTGAACTTGGATTTAGTTCCGACAAAAACAATTTCAAAAATAGAAACAGTGAGTTGTAGGCAACGGAGATTTCGCAAAAGAGCCCTCTAAATTACAAACAGCCTCGACTGACTTATAATAGTAGACCTGTTTTACAGTTATGTTTCTACGTGTTACAGCAAAGCATTAAACCTCCCAGAGTTGCTGTTGATAAGTCAACTCCTTAAATTATAAAAGCCTCAGCTACTTATAAACTCCGTCTGGAGCGAATAATCAATGGATCCCCCACGAAGATCAAACCGTCCTTGTTTACATTAAACTGCGTTTAAAGAAACGATAAAAATAAAGCTGGTTTTTAGTTATGGCCGTTAACGTCCGAAAATGCCGTTTGGCTTAACGCACCATAAGTTTAACATCAAAGCTACGAGGTTAAGTTAAAATTAAACAATAAATTTTGACGTGTGAGTCCAAAAAATAAAATTTCAATCTAAACTAAGTTATATACGAACCAACTACCTTTGCCCGGCATGGCAACAATCGGACCGCGGCATCTCCACTCCCGACCGGCGTAGCGACCTCTAGCTTTGAGAATCCTGAGCTGTGCTAACGAAATTCTCCTGGGTCTGGGTTTATATGCCCTCTGCCTGGCCGGCAGGTAGAGGGAAAGTGCGGACCTATAGGAGAGCGACGGAGGGGCTGAGTGGGGAAAAGGTGGACACTTGGAGGACGAGAGACTGACCAAAACCGGCCGAGCTGTCACTACCGGAAGTTGGCATGACGGCGCGGACGGGCAGGGTAGCTGAGCGCTCTGGTTGGAAGGGAAATTGAATGCAGTGTTTTGGTTGGACGGGAATTGCGGAGGCTGCATGGACAAAGGGAATTACTGACTTCGGAGCGTTAAAGGCCTGGATTGAAAGTGCAAGTGAGTTTTAAACTCATAACAACGTGAATTTAGGCCTATAAAAATAAACTACGATGTTATGCATCGCAACTATTGAAGGAGGGGGGGGGGGGTGTAGAGGTCTGAGTGCAGAATTATTATTTGACTTTGGGAATGAAACTACTATATACAAGGCATGATTTCTTCGAACGAAAGCAAACTAGCTTTCGTTTTTAGAGGTTTGCTACGGTCGGAGTTTGGACGGAGATGCTAAAAAAATAGACATAAATATAAACTCTGGGTCCGTAAAAATAAACAAACATAAAAGGTCTCGTTTGCAGAAGCAGACAAGTGGTTTGAACGTCGGACATTTTTCATGAATAAACAAAGTCGTCACCTGTTACAAATAAAAAATATCGTGTGTTTTACATCTAAAACAGAACTAAGCTGTTGGTGTTTCGGCTTTATGCCTAAGAGAACAATATACAATATTTACATTTTTAAATCGAGATCGCCATAAAGACGATGTTCTTCTGGTGGGGAAGAGTTCTGCCCTCAGGTTTTTTCTTCGGTGGTGTTGAGGGGTCTTCACCACGAGCGTCTGATACGAGACCGCGTTTACAACGCTACCTGTCTCGTTAGGTGCCTTTCAGGTGAGCACCTACATCTGGTGTACTGGCGAATTCTTAACTAGTATCCAAGGTGACTGTTTTGACTTTGCGGAATATACAGCACTGCATTGTCTGCTGCACGGTTAGGAGGGGAGCGTCCATGTCCTATATAAGTTTTATGATACTAATTATCTAATGGTTCACTGCCACCACGATGGGTGTTTAATTGCAGGCTTGGAGTTAAATAAAATTGATTTTTGATTATTTACTCTTACAATAAGAGACCTCTTGAGGAGGAGAAACTGACTCAGACCGACCAGGCTGTCACTACCGGAAGTAGGCATGACGGCGCGGACGGGCAGGGTAGCTTACTCTGAGTGGTGGGGAAATTGAATACTGACTTTGGATTGAAAGGGAATATTGGCAGTAAGGAGAGCAAAGTGAATTGCCGACTTTAGTAAACTGAGAGGCCTTAGGAACTGAGTTTTGAACTCACAACGTGAGTAGGCCTATAAATTAAAACTACGATCTCACGTATCGCAACTATTGAAGGAGGGGGGGGGGGGGGGAGAACGGAGTTTGCTGTTCAAATTATTTTTAAAGTTTAATAGAAGGATGGCTACTGATCTATTGCAAGATTAATAGTAGTTAAAGGCTTTATATACATTTGGATGAGGTTGCTATGGTCGGAGCCCTGAAATAAATACAAGATAAACACTTTTTGGAGAAAATGTCCGGTTAAATTTTATAGTAAAAAAAATGCCGTCTTGAACAAGGTAGAGTTCATGGGAAGAAGTTACGTTAATAAATTGCTTTCTTAAAGCAATAAGCAAAAGATTAAATGAAACAGCTTGTGTGTAGATGCTAAAACGCATTTTAGTTTACAACATTATTGCAGCCGCAAATAAAGACAAGTGCAATCGAAGTTTTCATAACAAACCAAAACCGGTAATATAGTTCACAATAAAAACGTAGAGTGCGGATCCTCCTAAAACGACACTAAGCTAGTCGGCTTTATGCCTGAGAGAAAAAAAATATAAATAATACAAATTTACAAGTTTGGTTCTTTGGAAAATGGCGATCTTGAGTTACGTGCGGCACGCTCAGTTTGGAGCGTTTTTCAAATTGCTGTAATTAATTGTTAGAGATGGATTTTAAAGTTCTGTTTTCGCAGAGTTTGTGGCTATTAAGCATTGAAAACAGGGATCGTTTTGAACCATTTTCCTGGGAGTTATACAATTTTAAAGATGAAGGCTTGGGAATAAACCTATAGCGCTACTGAGCGCTAAGAGAAAAATTTGTTCCCAGAGTTTTTGATCTTTGGTGCCGGGTATCCTAACCAATCTGGATTTTTGGCCAAATGCCTTTACATGGCCCCACACAGAAGATTTTATTTAGGGTTCCTGTTGAACTCGGAAGTAAAAGCTGGAAAAAAAAGTTAGTGCACACAGGAATGCTCAAAACTTAGGTCGCCAAACCATGTAATCACAATTTGCATGTAAGGTCATAGTTCAAGCAATCTCTTCTATTTTGTCGAAAAAATATGAAGTCTAAAGGTTTGAGCTACTTAGTCCTAGCTCTGGATCGAATACAAAGTTATATAAACACTACTTATACAAAAATCAAAATGCCATTTTGTGTTTTCGGGGAAATGCCGTTTTTTCGGCGAGGTTAATTTGAATAAGAAATTACATAAAAAAAAACTCTTATTTTCGAAACTGGACGAAAATTAAAGGTACAGGTTAGGTTTTTGTAACTGTTAACTGTTAAATGATACGATCTCAACATTTAATGCTCTAACTCGTCAGCCGTGCACAGAATGCTATTTTTATTTCCCAGGAAAGCATCGAAAAAAACCTCGAGACGCACTCCTCAGGACCTAGTTGCATTATGGATCGGAATAGAGGGTACTATGAGCGCATGAGAAACCGTAGGCACTATTTAAAGTTAACAGATAACCACTGGGATGGTTTTAGGTTACCAAACAACTTGTTTTACATAACAATTCTGACACTGAAGGGTTTTTAGGTATAACCCATAACTTAACATGATTATAATAACGCTGGGAGGTTTTAAAATGGATAATAACCACCAACCTTTAAAAACAGAGTTAACCTTTTGCCCTCAGAGGTAAGACAGACAAATTTTTTAAAGAAAAATGTTTCGTAAAAACTTTAAGAGGTGTTAGCCAGGAACCACTAGACTCCCATAGTGTAGCGGTGCTCACAGGTCCTTGAGGTGCCTACTGTTCTGCACCGACATCTGGTGTGGTCTCGGGAAAGTTAGAAGTACTTCGGGTGGCCGTTTTTACTTTTGCGGAGTATAAACTAGCATAGCAGTCACTACTGCACGGTTAGGAACAGAGCGTCTATGTCAATCTAAAGTTTAGTACTATCTAATCGTTGGTTCACTGCCACCAGGTGGGTGGTTTAATTGCTAACCTTAGGCTTTAAATAAAAATGATTTGTTTTTAGATAAAACACTAGCAAATTAAATCTTTCTAGAAGCAAACTGAGTTTAAAACTACTCTTGGTTTTAATAAACAGGGGAAAGAAACACTTTACATAGCAACTAGTCTTTACAAAAATAGCTTTCAGTGAAAGTACACAATTAATTTACTAGAATAAATTATCGGCAACGAATTTCAAAGTAAAATTCTCACTAACAATTACAACCTAATTACAATTACAACTTACACTTACAATTACAACCTAAACACCTGTAAGTTAGAAAAAGTACCTAACAATTTCAATCTTAGTCTTAGTTTAAGATTATGTTTCAAGGCATATTGCACAAGATCAAATCTACTTATTCACATTGAGTCAAGCTAGCAATAATCAGGGCCCTACCATCGAAGTCTGTGCTTCTGTAATTATGCTACAGGACCTGGTGATCTCAAAAAAAAAGTTTTACATTTTGTAAGACAAACAGAAAGTAAGCCGGTTTTTAGAAAGGGGACCTTAAACCCTTAAGTTATGGGAGGGGACACCAGAAAATGCCGATGGTTTTAACTACCCATAATCGCGAATCCAAAAGTCAAAAGTTAAGTTAAAATCTTTAAATTAAAATTTAGAATAAGTTCCGAAAAATAAAATAAAGCTAAAACTAGTTACCTAAACTACTACCTTGCCCGGCATGGCAACACTCGACTGGGGACATCTCTGCTCCGACCGCCGTAGTAACGTCTGAATTGGAATTGAGCTATGCTGTCGATGCAGCCTTGCAGGTCTGTTTTATACCAGCTGCCTGGCAGCAAGGGAGGAGGCAAGCGCGGACCTTTAGGAGAGCGACCCGGGGAGGGGGGGTGAGCGGGGTAGAGGGACAGAGAGACTGACTCGGGCCGTAGCGGGGCAGAGAGACTGAGCGGGGCAGAGAGACTGACTCGGACCGGCCAGGCTATCAATACCGGAAGTGGGCGTGGCAGCGCGGACGGGCAGAGTAGCCCTGTGCTCTGAGTGGAAGGGAAATTGAATGGAGTGTTTTGATTGGATGGGAATATCTGCAGCTTGCAGGGCAAAGGGAATTGCCGACATGGGAGTTTTAGAGGCCTGAGTTTTGAAGGTGCAAGTGTGTTTGGAACTCATAACAACGTGAATAGGCCTATAAATAAAAACTACGATATTATGTATCGCAACTATTGAGGGGGGGGGGGGGGGGGGCCACGAAGTGTTTAGCTCAAATCTTTTTACAAACGTGATATTTAATAGTAGGAACGTTACAACGGTCGAAGCTCTGAAAAAAATACAAGATAAACACTTTTGGGAAAAATGTCCGGTAAACTTCGAAGGAAAGTATTTGCCGAGTTCAGTTGTGTGTAGAGACCTAGTTTTTGCTAAACTGTTGCCCAATAAAAATAAAATTAAAGGTTAAATATACCAGCTTATTCCCTGAATGCTAGAACGCATGAACACTTGTGAAATATTATTGCAGCCACTAATAATAAAAATTAGTCGAAGTTTTCATAAATAACTTGGCCTTCGCTAAAATAAAAACATCAAGTGTTCGGTTTTCAAATACATATATGTGAGGCTAAATACCTCCTAAACAACACTAAGCTGGTTGGCTTTATGCCTGCAAAAGAAATAAACGTAATTACAATTTTTGTACAAAGTATTGAAAATGGTGATTGAAGATTTCCGTGCGGCGCCGGTCATTTTGGTGAGTTTTTCAAAATGGCGTAGAGAATTATTGGAGAGGAAATTTAAAGTTCTGTTTTCGCAGAAGTCTTGAGAAAGTTCACGTCTATTAAGGGCAGCAAATTTCAAACGTCTTGGTCCATTTTTCACGGAGATGTGGGTTGTTGAAGACTGAGGTCTTTATAGGTCTAATGAGCGCAGCGAGCGCTCAAAAAAAAAATGTTCGTTGCAAAAACGATAAACTCTCAGGTTTTTTATTTTTTGAGCAGAGGTCTCCTCTCAAATCTGTTGGTGAAGACTAGCTTCTTTACAATAGATATTCCTAATGAATATTAATTACGTGTCGTTATGTAATTATATTGTATGTGGCTTAATCCATTAATTTATACCGATATATCGGTAATCGGTATCGATATCTACCGATACTCTATCAATCACCGATCTTACTTCCTTTAAATCGACTTGTATTATACAACGTTCATTTGGATATTAAGTTAATAAAATAACTTAGATTCGCTAAGCATCCCTGCTTAGCTCAGTTCAGCCTCAGCCTTGCACATCAGGCTAGCTGCCAAGTATCAGCTATCCAGATACTTCTTATAGATCAGAGCATTACCTCATTGCTAATATTAGAACTAGTCCGGGTTCGAGACCCAACTTGTTCAGCTCTACCTTTACTATTGGAACAGTTAGCTGCTTGGGTATATAAATGCCCAGCTGCTAGAGCAGCTCTCTCACTCCAGCCCGACTCACATGCAGAGAGGTTGCCTGCCACAGAGCTCCTGACTCTAGGACCTGACAACAGTCATAAGCTAAGTAGAACTCTGATTATTGAATTGAATTCATGCTGAACTTAGGAAAGTTAGCCTGGCTCATTTTGACTAAGATCCAGGCCTAACTTTGGCAAGGACGCCCCGTAACGGTAATAGCATTAGCTAAGAGTGCTTTAACTTGGGATAAGAGGGAACCAAACTAAACTCTAACCCAGCACTTTGACTTTGAATAAATCAAGTTTAATTAAACCAGAAACAACTTGTGTGGTCTCCCTTCTTTTGCTTGCCATTGTTGTGATATTGTGTGATATTTGTTGCTGTTAATAATTAATCGGCCGGTGTAAGCTGTTTAGCTTACAAACTGGAAACCCGCCACTTTTCCGATAATTAGGGGAAAGTGCGAGGTTTACAATGGTGCCGAAGTTTAGATTCGAATTTTAAAAGCTCACGCCCAATTCATTTGTTAGCAGCAGATATCACGTCTTGAAAAAAAAAATAGAGTTGAAAAAATAAATAAATAAATAAATAAAAGGCAAGCGAAGGGGACCAATTTGTGTGAAAAAAAAAGTGTAAACTAAATAACAAGGTTGCATAGTGGCTATTGACATACTAAGCCATAGAAATAATAATAGGCTAACAATTTTTTTTTAAATTGTTGTTGTTGCTTACGCACGAATTTTGTTGTTGTTGGTTTCAATAAATAAGCCATGGTTAAGACTAGAAAATCTGCTTCTAGCGGTGGTTTAGTCAGAATTCCTGTGTCTAGGAATAAGCTAAAACACTCGACTAGGGGAAGGCTTATTAAAGCAAACCCTCGTTTAATTGAATTCTGAAAATTTAAATATTGTTTCTCAGACTGGGTTACGGTCCTTATCTCGGCAAGGACGAGTGCAGAAACGCACGCCGTCAGTTGCACGTAGAGCACCGACACGCGAGCAAGCCAGGTGCCATAGTAAAACCAAGGTCACGAGCCAGCGCTCACGCAGCTCTTCTCACGAGCGAGCACAGGTGGATTCCGATAAAGAATCAACTGTTCACTCTGACAATAGAACGGCCAGTGTTTCGCCAGATAGGCGTAGTAATAATAGTTTTGTTTCCTCTCGTCATGATTCCCATCATACTTTTAATAATGAAAGGCCTGTTAATATTCCTTTTGTTTTGGCTCATGACATGCCTCAACACGACGAGCAGTCTGCTCACTCTCGTGACTTGCGCAATAATGCTGGTCGCAGTCGTCGTTCCTTCCGAGAAACGATGACGTCATCACCCATTCATACGCCACCGGAAACCCCCTTGGTTGGCAGTGGGTCAACAGGTCCAGACTCGCTTCGTGCGGAGCGTGATCGTTTACAACACATAAACGATAGTCACGTTGAAGCTTTGCGTAATATAGTTGACAGTTTACAAACTAGACAATTAAATAATTATGGTAACAATGGTAAGACGTCGCATGGTAAGACGTACGAAAGACGTAACAATGGTAAGACGTCAGGAAGACGTACGAAATGCTAAGAAAAATTTTACTTCTTTTTCGGGCGAAGATGGTACCGATGTTTTCACATTCTTGCTCCTGACAGATAATCTTAGGAAAATTGATAAGAATCTTCCTGACTGTGAATTGATAGCAGCCGCTACAAACAGATGTAAGGGAAGAGCTGCCAGATTTTTGGCAACAAGCTCGATTGCTTCTAAGCAAACCAACTGGGCTTCTTTTAAGTCGATTTTAATAGAAAGATTTGGTGCTGGAGGTAAAGAGGTAACTAGAACTAATTTTCACAAGGCTAGAATGTCGCCTAGAGAAGACGTTGGAAAACTCGCAGATAGGTTAGAAATAATGGCAGCCGAAATTCGGAGAGTTCAGCCATCCGTTAATGATTTTGAAAGAGCCCATCAGGGCAGAGCATGTGACGAAGGGTTGCGTTGTACTTTTCGAATAGCTATGCCCGACATTTTGGAAACTTATTTAGCAACTATTTGTCCTAAAACATGGGAGGACATGTTACATAACACTTTGAAATGCCAGATTGAAATTATTAAAAGAAATCATGACAGCCGCAATCAGCAACCCGTTACAGTTTCGTCTGATGCAATTTCGCCTTGCGACAAAACAGCAACAGTGGCAGCAGCAGACCTAGCTAAGGTTTTACAGGAACTTGAACGAAAAAATAAGGAAATTAAAAACTTTAGGCTTCGTGATTCATCGGGAGGAGCCAGGATTTCTGCAGTACAGCAGGAACACACGGAACAACGCAGTTGCTTCCGTTGTTTCGAGAGATATCACCTCAGTAAAAACTGTAAAACTGCAGACAAAAATTAGAAGCAGTTAAGGCCAAGGCCGCAAACGCAAAACGTTTGGCTGCCGAAGGGAAACCAGTTCCACGCAGAAGCACCGCTGCCACGACATATATGGGAAATAATCGCCGAGGCAATAATAATGTTGGCACTAGAGACAATTCACAATTAAATTTGGCCCAATATAATCGTCAGCGTACAATTAACAACGGCGCAAGCCCCAATCAAGTTAAAGTCGCTCGAAGCTCACAGCAGCCACAGCAGTCAAAAAACTAGTTGACAGTTCGAAGGGAAACAGGTACTTCGAGCTGTCTTCGTAATTATCCTCCCACAAAGGGAGGCGTTGATAATGACAAAAAAATTTAAGTGTAAGGGTCCGAAACGGGAAAAGCTGACAGTTTCTTTGAGTGAGGTTGCCCTGACAACGTACCTCTTAACAATTTAAAAAAAAATAAAATTTGCAGAGCAAAATTTTTGGCTCCACCACTGGTTTAGCTTTTACTAATGAAAACTCAACTGTTTTTAAGTTAAACAAAATACCTACTCATGGTATCTGCATTTGTATGACTTTCCAGGTTTGAACAACGAAGCAGTCTTGAAGTTTTAAGACAGTAAAGCAATAAACACACTTTTTACGTTTAGGTTAGGTGTTCCTAGATGGAGCCACGTTTGTAGCGGCCCACCGCTCACTACAGTTTAACACTCATGAAGAAAACTAGTTGGTTAGATTTTCAAGTTAAAACAAACTCAACATGGAGTAAAATTATATCTTACTTAGGTTAGTCTTGGTGGTTTGCACAAGTTTAACAATTATGAGAAAAAAACTACAAGTTTCAGCTGTCAAGTTTGGAGACCTATTAAAGGTTTTACCTACTCCTAAACTGATAAAATTACGTTCACATTTGGTTAGGTTAGAATTATAACCTTCGTTTCAATGAAAAACAGTTATTTAGTTCAAAGAGCACTAATTGTGGTGATCAGGTACAAAAATTCGATCTTTTTATAAGACAAGAGTTTAACACTAAAACATCGGGTCCTAATTTTTAAGGATGAAAGCAACAAAAAAAAACTGTTAAAGTTTCAACTACTAGCATACTGATTTAATTTAAATTAAACTCAGGCAAACTAATTCTACTAAATTCTGGATAGAAATTAAAACACTAAGGAAGCAAGGTTACTGCCGACGTCTAGTTGGACAGATTTGCAATTTTCTAACTTTAGGTTAGGGGTAGACTGGCTGCGTGCCGTAATCCAACTGGGGAAACTGTATTTGTTCACTTCCGGTTTAACGGACACATCTAAACTCTGCTTAACATCACTGGTAGAAAAACTTCGTTTTATTTTACCATTAAGAGGTTTATTTCTCAAGTCTAGCCACTCTGAAAAATTAGGGGACACAGGTTTTACAACTGGCGTAGCAAGAATCCTTTTGAGTTCACTACGCTCATTCATGCTTGGCTCGTGCGATCTTATCTGCTTTACGAGGGGATCAGGGCGTGCCACGCTTGTCACTGGACTGCTAATTGAGTCCAGGTTGACTGGCTCCTTCACGCATGAGTGAGCGGTGACAACTTAGGTTTCAACTTACTAGGCTTGCGGGAAATTACAGCGGAGTTTTTACACGAGAAACTGGCAACAATTTCTGTAGGGTGACACTTTCCTGATTTGCATAAACTGTTTAACTGTGTTATCCCAGTTACGCCTAATATTACATCAAATACGGAATTAGTCGCTAACGAAACACAAGCTACGGTTTTTAGCACTTCACCACTGGTTAATTTTAAACTTAAATTTACCTGCTGCATTTTAACTTCTTGATCGCTAAAAACAGTCTTGCATCTGATTACCTGTTTTAAACGCGGCCAATTTTTGGCGAGTTTAGCACTGACGAGATTGATGGTGCTAGCGGTATCACATAAGAGTTTAGTGCTACGTTTACCGATGGTACAGTTTAAAGTACTAGTCTTTAAAATTTCCTAGGCATCTTTACCGACGATAAAGCATGCATTTGCGGATGCCGAAGCTTTGTTAAGTTCGGGGCAACGATTGCGGAGGTGCGAGGCCGAGCCTCATTCGTAACACGTTCTAACATTAGGTCTGCTGCTATTGTTAGTATTTACATTGTCACTAGAATCAGCGTTAGCATCTGTGCTGGTTAAGCTGTTACTGTTAGTCCCAACAGGGTTAGCTTACAAGTTATGGTTTTGTTTACCATTTCTAGAGTTGGAAGAAGCTTTAAAAGCTTGTCCACCTGGCTGTGCAACAGTTTGCACTTTGCCTGTTTTGGAAGCAACATCAGCAGAAATTTGCTTGTTGCGGGTTCTGTATTCATCACACGACTTAGCTGCCTCCTGCAGTGTCCCCGTTTTGATTTGATCGGGCAACCACTTCCGGAGTGATACCGGGCACGATTTAGTAAACTGTTCCAAGAGGAATAAATTAACTAACTTGTCGAAACTATTGTTGACACCAGCTAACGACAACCATCGAGAAAATAACGTTTCCAATTCTAACGCGTGTTTGTGGAAAAGTTGTTCTGTATTTTTTTCCAGACTTCTAAACTGCGCCTGCACGGACTTTTTAGTCTGAACAAACCTTTCTAGTAGTTTAACTTTGACTAGATCCTAATTGTGCATATCTACTGCGTTCATTTGGTGGCAAACTTTAACCAAAATTTCACCTAATAAAGGTTGTAAACCGACAACCCATTCTGATTTTAAAATACGTTCAGTTTCCATGGTTTTCTCAAATATTTTGAAAAAGGAGTTAATTTCTGATTTCGGCCCACAGTTGTTAATTAAACGAACTGCATCAGATACCTTTCCGGCCTTAGGTCAGGAACTAACACTAGACATTTCAGAAACTGGACTTGAAGTACCACTTGCTGATCGTAATTTTGCTAACTCAATTGTTTATTGGCTAGATCAAGTTCACGTTCGATTTTACGTATTTCTTGGGCTCTAGCGGCATCGCTACTTTGGGCCTCCGTATCTCTTAACATTAATTCATGAGCCCGAACTTTCTCGGCCTCCGCTCGTGCTTTATCTGCTTCTGCTAGCTCTAAAGCTTTAAGTTTTAACTCTTTGGCTTTTAGAAACAATTCGTTTTCTTTAAGAACTAATTCTTTTTTATTGTGAATAGCGGTGTTACGCTTTTCAATGGCGCTCTAGAGCGTCGGACACATCGGTTAATGAGACTTTGTTGGCTTCGTAAGCAACAGTGAGAATTTTAACGGATTCTTGCCTTACTTCACTGAGGCCAAGATTTAAACAGGCCAAGATTTAAACAGGCCTTCTTGAGTTCCTTGTTTGGAATACCTTCGAGTATTTCTTGTAAATTTTCCATGTTGGAAATTTTAACGTTAATTCAAGCAGAAACAAGTTTTACGTGAATTTTTAAAGAATTAAATTGCAGCCGCAAAATAATTAAAGTGTTAAGTTGGACTAGAGCACGAATTGAATCATTTCTCTAAACAACCCTTAGGTTAAACACAAGATCCACTTTTTACCCCCAGCACTATGGTGGATTATGAAATGCACAAAATACGCTAAACAAAACACTCGGCTTGGCGGCCAAAGCAAACCTATGTGCACTAACCTTTCTGATAACACAATCGCTGTGTGGTCCGTCTATCCTAGCCTCCCATCGTAGACCTGGATGTAGAGCCACTTTGAAACGTCCGGTGTTTGTTGCACAAAACGTCCTTGCACAGTTGTGGTCGCCCTTCTTGGTGAAAGTCGAACACTGTCACACACGTCCTCGTTGTGTGGGGAGCTTTATTTCCTGACACACGGTGAATCCTCTGGGGTGTTGAACGTCTGCTTCAACCTTCTGCAGGTTAGCCCAATTTTACCTCTGGTGAAGCTGGGGTTGCTGCTTTCCCTCTGCAAGCCGGATCGGGAACTGTAGGCCTAGTTGTTGGCGTCTAGGCAGACATCTTTTGGGAGTAACGTTTTGTTTTTGTTACTGACATCTCGGCTGCAGTTTGGTGACTTACTGCTGACATCTTCTTCTTAAGATGGCACTGGCATAGTAGTATGACAGTGTGGGAGGTGTGTTTGTAGTGGCACAGCACCTTGTGATCCCACCACTGCCACCAGTGTTGTAGCGGCGCTACCTGTCTCGTTAGGTGCCTTTCAGGTGAGCACCTACATCTGGTGTACTGGCGAATTCTTAACTAGTATCCAAGGTGACTGTTTTGAATTTTGCGGAATATACAGCACAGCAGTGTCTACTGCACGGTTAGGAGGGGAGTGTCCATGTCCTATCTAAGTTTTATGATACTAATAATTATCTAATGGTTCACTGCCACCACGATGGGTGTTTAATTGCAGGCTTGGAGTTAAATAAAAATGAATTTTGATTATTTACTCTTACAATTAAATCTACACGAAGTCAGACTGTCGTTTAAAACAACGCTTGGTTTTTTTTAATAAGACATGTTTCTCTTTACACTACATTTGAACGCTATAGGTTACAAAAATATTCTTTGAAAGCTTTTGAAAATAAAGCATACGACGATTTACAATAAAATCGGATAAATTTACCAATTAAAAGTTCGTACACTACAATAAAATTTCGGTTAGAAAAGTTGTTTGAGTCACCTTATATTTGTAAAATAGTCTAAGTTACGTTTCTAAACCCGCTGCTAAAGATCAAACTACCTCAAATGGTAAACCTGGTACACAACCTAAAAGACATCTAACCTAACCTCTACGATTAAACCATTTTGATTATTTAGAAGAACCTGTGTTCAACATAAATAAGAGCCTGTTTTTAGGAAGGAGACCTTAAACCCTTACGGTATGGACGTTCTAGGCCAAAAATGCCGATGGCGGTTAACTATCCATAATCGTTCTCAAAAGTTAGAAGTTAAGTTTAGATTTATGAACTATAAATTTAGAAATAATGTCCAAAAGAATACTTTCAAATAAATTAAACTAGTTACCAACGAACTGCTACCTTGCCCGGCATGGCAACATTTGTACCGTGGGGGACATCTCCACTCCGACCGGCATAGCAACCTCTAGCCTTTGAGATCAGTGAGCAATGCTCTGGATGCAGCCTTGCAGGTCTGTTTTATACCAACTGTCTGGCAGCAAGGGAGGAGGGAAGGGCCTGTAGGAGAGCGACCGGGGGGGGTTAGAGAGACCTCTTGAGGACGAGAAACTGACTCAGACCGGCCAGGCTGTCACTACCGGAAGTAGGCATGATGGCGCGGACGGGCAGGGTAGCTTAGTGGTTGGGAAATTGAATACTGACTTTGGATTGGAAGGGAATTGTAGGAGCTTGAAGAGCAAACAGAATTGCCGACTTCTGTGAACTGAGAGGCCTTAGGAACTGAGTTTTGAACTCACAACGTGAATAGGCCTATAAATTAAATTAAAACTACGATATTATGTATCACAACTATTGAAGGAGGGGGGGGTGGAACGGAGTTTGCTGTTCAAATTATTTTTAAATTTTAATAGAAGGATGGCTACTGATCTCTTGCAAGATTAATAGTAGTTAAAGGCTTTATATACATTTGGATTAGGTTGCTATGGTCGGAGCCCTGAAATAAATACAAGATTACTTTTTGGAGGAAATGTCTGGTAAAATTTTATAGTAAAAAAAAATGCCATTTTGGACAAGGTAGAGCTCATGGGAAGAAGTTACGTTAATAAATTGCTTTCTTAAAGCACTTAGCAAAAGATTAAATGAACCAGCTTGTGTGTAGATGCTAAAACGCATTTTAGTTTACAACATTATTGCAGCCGCAAATAAAGACAAAAGTGCAGTCGAAGTTTTCATAACAAACCAAAACCGGTATTATAGTTAAAAATAAAAACGTAGAGTGCGGGTCCTCCTAAAACAACACTAAGCTAGTCGGTTTTATGCCTGGGAGAAAAAAATATAAATAATTACAAATTTACAAGTTTGGTTCTTTGGAAAAGGGCGATCTTGAGTTGCGTGCGGTGCGCTCAGTTTGGAGCGTTTTTCAAATTGCTGTACTTAATTGTTGGAGATGAATTTTAAAGTTCTGTTTTCGCAGAGTTGGAGACAGAGTTCGTGGCTATTAAGCATTGAAAACAGGGATCGTTTTGAACCATTTTCCTGGGAGTTATACACTTTTAAAGATAAAGGCTTGGGAATAGGCCTATAGCGCTACTGAGCGCTAAGAGAAAAATTTGTTCCCAGAGTTTTCGATCTTTGGTGCCGGGTATCCTAACCAATCTGGATTTTTCGCCAAATGCCTTTACAGAGAGTTTCGGGTCGAACTCACGATAACATTTGCTAGTCGAAATTGTAAATTACTCTTTGCATATATCATGCAAAGTTTGAGTTGAATTTTAATGTAAATTCTTGTTGGATTTTTGTTGTAAAAATCTCCGTGCTTTTTATTTAAAGCTTTCTTGTAACACTAGTGCCAAATGTAATACTTGTTTTTATATTTAACTGCCTTTTAATAAAACAAAGAGTTTATAAAACGTCAGTAATTCTGCTAGTGAGATCAGTGCCGGCTCAAGGGGCACGCGAGCAACGCAGTCGCATAGGGCCCACTCTTTAAAGGGGCCCCCCCGCGCGGGAGCTTGAGAACTAATCACACTATAAAGAGAAGGTAGATTATTGATTAAATATTCTTTATATTATGTCAAAGTAACGAGAAATCGTGGTGAGAATCTGAGGTAGAGCTTTGAAACTTCTGGAATGATGTGGGTCGATTGGTCGAAGCATTGCGCGATCCACGCAAAACCAAAACTGGTGGTTGCGTCAGGCATTTTTGCCTGCAGGTGGCAGTCTGAAAAGAAATTAGATACGTGAAACGGATATTCCTTTATCGGCCCCCCGGCCTCCCCCTTTTTCTCCTCTACCTTCTTTCTTCTCTACCTTCTTTCTTTTTTTCTTTTACTTTTCTTTACCCCTCTGGGAATTATTTTTTTGTTTCTTTATGTGGCTTTTGTTTCCTGTTATAGTTCCTAACGAATTTGTTAGCTATTTTTTTTTTTTATTTTCGTGGCTGTAATTTGTCATTTTTGTAACTTTATTTACTGTTTTTGTGATCAGGGCTGACCAAAGGGGGTAGCACTTTAAAGCTGCAATAAGTCTTCAGTTACGTGGGACCCCGTAACATCCCATGGTACTAAAAAAAATAAGAAACTAAAAAAAAAAGGTCCTCAGATTGCCCTTGGAGGAGGCCCACAGAAAACTTGGAGCCATAGACCCTATCAGACTTCTGGGCGGCCCTGTTTGTGATTCACATTCTTTTTGGTAATACAAAAAAGTCAAGTTGATGTTAGCTTGGACCGTACGAAAAACGGTTGTTTAATAATTCGAATCGAACACGAATGAAAAAATCGGGGGAAAAAATCCTTTTATTGCTACAGTTATGAACCTGGGGGCCCCAGTTACAGAATCCGCGTTGGGCCCCATATTGTCTTCAGCCGGCCCTGAGTGAGATTAATTGCTAGAGTTAAATTATTTTTAAAAAACCACTTGATATTTAAACTCAGGGCTGCAATTAACAACACCCATCTGATGGCAGCGAATACCCCCCTTTAAAGTTGTCTAGTTAGCCTACAGTTAGGACCAATGACTCTGTTACCCATACTGGGCTAGTAGTACATGTGTGCTGTTTCCTGTAAAGTAAAAACCGCCACCCCCAACTAGAAGTTTAAAGGTAAAAACCATCTTGATGTCGGCGAGGCTACAAGCACCTCTACAGTCGTAGCTTCGGCCGCTACACTATAAAAAAGGTAATGGATATTTTCAAGGCAACTAGAAACTCCAAAATACCAGCATTATGTTCAAAGTATTAAAGGTTTGACTCACCCAACTGGTTTGTGCACGTCAGCGAATTTTCGATCCTTTCCTCGGACCTTCTTCAGGCCTAATTAAAGTTATATACACTATTTACACATATTCATGACGAATTTCTGGAGCACTACATCCCGTCCCTCTTCTTTGCTCATAGTGGTTGGTGGTGGCCGTTCTGCTCGCAGTTTTAAGTGAAGCAAATCCATCTGCCCTTTTTCGTTTCTATCGATTTATTATTTCTCGATTTATTATTTATTATTTATTATTTCTCTGTCTGAAAAGGCAGCTACATAATTTTCCCAATTCTCCAGACATGGCATCACTGATGATGGCTGTACTCCACCTGTCTGTAGTTTTCTTGGGTCCACCACCCTTCACAACCCCTCTGATGTTGTTTTCCGGGTCACTGCTTTTGGCCGCCTTAGGCCGACCCTTTCTGTGGGCCCCGACGGCTTTTCTTCTTTCTTCTACAGACAAATTGGTGATCAAATTGCACCTGCCCTTCATATAATCTTTACACTTTCCTACTCATCGAAAATCTTGCCATCAATTCGGTCCACTGCTTCGGTTGTGCCTATCTTTAAAAAGGGCAATGCCGCTGATCCACAGAACTACAGACCAATTTCCTTAACCGTTGTTCCATGTAAATTAATGGAATCACTGATCCGCGATGCAATGATGATCCACATTAATAATTTCAACCTGATCCACCCTGACCAATTTAGGTTTTTGCCTGTTAGATCATCAGTTCACCAACTCCTGCTGGCTCTTGATAATTGGACCGAGGCATTTGACCTGGGCGTTAAAACTGGCATTATCCTATTCGATTTTAAAAAAGCCTTTGAGTCCGTTGTCCATTCCAAACTACTGTTCAAATGCATCAGCTTGGCTTCCAGGAAAACTTATTATCGTGGAGTTCTGCCTTGATCACGGGGCGCTCCCAACGTGTTATTGTTGAGGGAGAGTTCTCCTTGCCTACGGCCTTAATTAGTGGGGTACCCCAGGGCACTGTCCTTGGTCCCCTACTCTTCATTTTTTATCTAAACGATCTGACCATCAGTGAGAGTAATGTTTCTCAAGAGAAGTTCGCTGATGACCTTAAACTCCACTCCCCGGTCATTTCATCCGATGACACCTTAAATTTGCAGCGTAGTATCAACTCAATTTACAATTGGTCACTCAAATGGCAGCTCCCACTCTCTTGTGACAAATGTCACTGCGTTTCGATCGGTAAATTCACTAGCGGGTTAAATTATTTTCTCGGTAATTCAATACTCAAAGAAACCTTTACCAGCTTCAGGGATCTTGGAGTTTGGTTTCAGCAGGATCTCAAATTTTCCTCACACTGCAAAACTATAGCAGCAATGGCCAATCGCAGATCTGCTATGGTCCGCCGATGCTTTAACTCTGGGAACCTTCACACTGGGCTTTGGGCATACAAAGTCTATGTCCGACCATTGCTCCAGTATGCGAGTCAGGTCTGATCTCCCTACCTCCTCAAGGACATTGACCATCTTGAATCCGTTCAGAAGAGGCATACGAAGTCACTACCGGGCATGCGTACATTGCAATACAGTCGAAGACTTCATGACCTTGGATTGGAATCCCTGGAATGTAGACGTTTAAAGGCTGACCTAATCCTTACTTTTAAAATTATACATTGTTTGCTCCCCATTGAATTACCATTTTTTGAATTTGTTTGGTGACTCAGACTCGTGGTAACCGTTTAAAGCTCGTTGTACCCAAATTTCGACTTGACTCCAGGAAATCCTTTTTTGCTTTGCAAGTTGTGCCAGTCTGGAACTCTCTCGATAATGAGACAGTTTCTGCGCTGTCACTCACTTCTTTCAAAACACAGCTTAAGGCTATTAATTTCCGTCCCTTTCTTTGCCACCCGGAGAACTATCCACTGAGTCCCTAAGACCTTATTCCACTTTTTACTTGGGCCTACACTTTGCGGCTAATTCTAACATGCTTTTTCCTACGCCCTACGTGCAACAATGCTAAATTATTTATTTTATGGTTGTGACAATTCCCATTTTAGGGATGCATTGTTTTAGATTATACCATAACCATACTTTGATTTACATAACAAAGTTTTTAACCTCTCCATTTTTTTTATCTGCCTTTCTATTTTTATTTGGGCCTTTTTTTTTTTTTTTACATCTCCCTTGTCCAACACATTTGGCGATGCCATCGGGGACCTTAGAGTCCCTGGCAGGTCTAACCTTGGTGGTAAGGCATTCGTGTCCCCATACCTATTCCCTAACCCCCCCCCCCCTCTCGGCCCATACTTTTATCACTTTATGTAATTGTCTTTTTTTAATTTCGGCTGGCTGTCAGTGATCTTTCCTAAGGTCCTTGCCAGACCCGTTGCAATTGCGACAAATGTTATTATATTATATATTATATACAATTAACCCAGACAGAAATATCTCGCGCAAAAGACTCCCGAATCCTCAAGGGCCACTGTCGGCCGTTTAAGTTAAAACGTGGTTTAAAATAAACAAAGGAACGTTGATTTTTAGGAAGAGAACCACTCTGACATTACAGCAAGTAAAGACCGAAAATGCCATTTGGCTTACTCCACTGTAAAATTCTAAAACAAGAGGCAAGTTAAAAACTGAACTATAAATTTAGAATGGGGGTCCTAAAATTAAACTGTCAATTAACTAGTAATATACTGACCACTACCTTTGCCCGGCATGACAACCTTCAGAACGCTGCATCTCCACTCCTGACCGGCCGTGACCACCACTTGTTTTAGATCTGTGAGCTGTGCTATGGATGGGGGGTGACTGGGGCTTTTTATGCTAGAGCGCCGGATTTTCGTTGCCAAAGCGCGGACGGGTAGGAGAGCTACGAAGGTCTGATTGGCTGAGGGCCTTGAGAACAATGGACAGTGGGAGGAGAAGTCGGGGGAACAAAGGCTTTTGCTTGGGAGCCGTTTGAAGGAACAAGGACTATGTACTACACATGTGCCAATAACGAGTTTTGAACTGTTAGACAGTGGAAAATTGGCTATTTTGATACTTTGGGAGTTTTGGTGTACATAATATTAAACTACAGTGTTATGCACTGCAACTATTGAAGGAAGGGGGACGAAGTGTAATGGACAGTTTGACTTTGACAATTTAATTGAAGGAACAGATCGTTTGTTTTGGATTCGGATTGTTGGTAGTCACGGTCGAGTTTTCAGTTTACTATTTACAACAAATACAATTCACGTTCGTTTAAATCGTTGCTGAAGGAAGGCTAAGCAGAGGTAGTGATCCGGGGGCAAAAGATTAAACTAAAAAGGTTAAATAAAACTATCTCAGTAAAAGGCTATATGAAAATTATAAGTTGAGTTTTGTCTCGGCAGAAAATGGCGATAGAGAAAAATTGGAAATTTTTCATGACATTTGGTGCACAACAAATAGAATAAAAAATATCGTACTAAGCCTGTATCCTACATACATGTGAGGTTAAGTACCTTAAAGGAAAACCCTCCTAAAACACAACTAAGCTAGTGTATTTAGGCTTTATGCCTGCAATAAAATAAAAGAAGTAATTTACATTTTTACATGAGTTTTGAAGTTACGGCGGCCGGAAGTTTGATCGCTACGGCCCAGTTTGGTGACTTTTTGTTAAGGATGCTGCAAACTAGAAGGAAATTTAATGTTTTGTTTTCACAGGAATGAAGTTCAGATAAGTGGCTATTAAGAGCTTCTAAGTTTGGCCGATTCTGATGGTAACTTGTCGAATTTTCTAACCAAAGATGAGGATTTTTGGCGGGGGGGGGGGGGGGCTGAAGTGTGGAGCTTCAGAAAAACTGTATTTTTCCCCGAGGTTTTTTGTTGTTTGGAGTCCGGGTATCCTCTCCAATCATGCCGCAGCGCAGAATACCATTACAAGGGACTGAGATGCTGTTTATATAGCAGAAACGAATAAGGGTGTGCGGGCCGGAGTAGCACCACGTACGGCAAACGTTTGTAATAAAAAGGACGACAACGGCATCGTAGTCCACTGCAAGACTGAGCAGCATGAGATTGATTTGAAGAATACGCGTACTCTTCTTAAGTCTTAACTCCACACGGGACCCCCACCTCGGATGTCTCAAGTCCCTCACCATACAACTACACCAGAAGTATGGTAAGACTTTGCTGAACATCCAAGGTCCTGCATTCCCGAGGGTCTCGCACTTGGTGAGCTACAATCTCAGCAAGAAGCTTAACTGTCAGTGGGAATTGGAGGTAGATGAATCGAGCAGACAGCCCTATAAATACTGGAGGCTGGGCGGCCAAATTTGAATTCGTTGGTAACAAAAACGAAGGAAGATGATGTAGGAAGTCCCAATAATCCTTGCAAAGACACATGTATGGGATCGAAAATTTGCAAGACAAAGTGTTTGTCTATGTTGTGAAATTGTGCGGACGTTTTTATTTCGTTAATTGTGTAAGTTGTCCAGCTTAGTGAATGCTATAACACATTATTTAAAGTATTTTACACCCGCAGATAAATAAGTTTTTTTTTGAAGTTTTCATGGCTAACTGGAAATGTCACCCCAGTTAAAAATAAAAATGTCAATTAATTGATGGTACATATATTCGTAAAAGGTTAAGTGCATTAGCAGCCCTTTTTTCCTAATACACAAGTAAGCTCGGGTGGCTTTATGCCAAAGGGAAAATGAATAATTACAAATAATACAAGCGTCCATATTAGTGATGCTGCCTTCTTTTGTCCCTGCAGGACTGGTGTTATTGGTTTCTCCCGAGACCTTTCCGTCTTCCTTGTCCCTCTTCTGGGGTGGAACATTTTATTATTATAACTTACTACACACCTAAAAGAAAAACATAGTATATCTGAAGAGGTTTTTCTCTGTGTTAAACAGTAGCTAGTAACTACGGCGACGATTCTGCCAAGAAACATCTTACAGAATAAGTTAATCAAAGTACTAAATTAAAATTTAATTAAGGATAATCGATCGTTAATTCATGTGGAATTAGCCAATCCAATTTTCGCAAGGACTTTGTAAATATTTTGAATTTAGTACCAAGTAGCACTTTCCGATATATCCATATCGGTATTGATATCCATATCGGTATCGGTAACCCTTATCAGTATAAACGTAACTTATTCCAACATTAGTACTTTACAGTGTCCAAGTTCTAATTATTATAAAATAACAGCTTTAGCTTTAGCGGACGACAGTTACTACTTTACAGTAGCGTAGTACACTTGGGTTCAGCCTAGTGCAATCTAATCTGATCCAGATGCTGTCCTATTCAGATTCTCAGTACACATCAGCGGCCTGACCTAGAGCCAATCAGCTCTCTCTAAAACTACATCATCTATTGCTCCATCCTTGTTAACAATAGAAACAGGATGCAGGTTTTCCCTTAAATAGAGGTCCCCAGAAGAAATAAACTCTCCCCGCCAATATTTTCGAACCCCACTTGACTCCAGTTACTGAGCCCCCTAGATCAGGACACTTAAGACAAAGTTAAGTTGAATTTTGGTTAACACCAACTTATGAGGACTTAGTTTATTTTTGAAGGAGCTTCCCTCTTTTCAGAACTAGAGTCCAGTTCAGTGTTAAGCAAGGACGCTAAGTAGAGCCGTCCTTTTATTTCCACTGGTCCTTGTTTTCTTTAAGAGTGCATATAATTGATTTACAGTGATTTAATGGGATTTAAGAGGGAGACATATAACCATAAATAATTGAATTAAAACATATTTGGACCGACAACCTTGCGTGGACTCCCTTCTTTTGCTTAGCGATTGTGATTATGTACTGTTGTTATCATTATTGAATATCGCCAGCCGGGTACGATTATTAAACCGTACCACTGTTGATCATCGTGTAAGTCCAACGCTGAGATTTAAGAGATATTTACAGATTTGTGTACTCTTGTATTCAAATTGCTTTAGTTTTAACCAGATAACTTCACAGTGGGTTCTGCTGAAGGCTTGAAATTTACACCATTGAAAAGGTTTTTTCAAGACGATGGGAATGTCAAAATTTAGCAAAAAATTTTGATTTCAGTGATAGAACCGAAATCACCCATGATGATCTAACCAACCACACAAGCCTGTAACCAACGTTTTTAAGTTGCTTCTTTAGATGGCCTCATTTTTTTTATTCTTGTCATTTTCAGAGAAGAAATATTAAGTATTATTGCCATGCTGTCAGTAGACTCTGTGGAATTTACTCCTTCTTCTAAGGTAGTGAAAATTATTTTACTTACTTCTGTCTGCAACATTAATTTCTCCATTAGGTATTCTGATTTATGCATTAATTTCTCCATCAGATATTCTGATTTGTGCTGAAAGTTAGTTTTCCATGCAAAGGTGATTTATGTGATTCAACCTGCTTGTGGGAGTTTCCTTACAGTGTCAGGAAATTGGTTATCTTTAAAATAGGAAACTGTCTAATAGCATGCTGTACTCATACCTGTGCCAACGTAACAAAAATACTCCCAAGCGGCGTTAAACTACAGGGTGGCAAGAACGCGCCAGCCACCAGGTAATGGTACATTCACAGGGGGCACTCACAACTTAACGGGGGACGTTATTTGCCTCAGCGGTGTAAAAGGAGCTACGTAGCAGGGAATGAGCTTAGGGTTTGTGAAATTTATGTGGTCCCTCCCTGCTCAGCCGCTGAGATTGGCGTGTAGCTTCCTAGATCTTGTCAACGATCTTGCAGATTTGCAAGATGTTTCCTCACTGTCTTCGTGTTTTAATGTTGTGCGTGTTCATGATAAAGGGAGGGAAGGGACGAGGTGGTGGCATGCCTTTGCACTTCCTTCTCAATGTGTAAATATATTCTGAATTTAGCACAATTAGCACATTTAGCACTCTTTCCGATAATTAAAATATCGATATCAGTATCGGATCCGTTATCTGTAAGTATACCGATACACAATTCAATACCACCTATCGATATTACGTTAACTTATTAACAACAACTTTTTACAACATCCATTTCTTATTGTTATTAAGTATTAAACACTAGTTTAGCTTAGCTGACGACACTCACTTCAATAGATCAGTGCACTTGGCTTCAGCCTCCTGCACTTTAATTGCTGCCAGATGCGGTCCTATCCAGATACTCAGTAGAACTCAGTGGTCCGGCTCACGAGCCAATCAGCTTCCCTCTCAATTACAGCATCCAATTGCACATCTCCTGCTATACAATAGACCAGTATGTGGCTCCCCATTAAAAGAAAGAACACTGGCGATTTCCACTCTCACCCAACTTTCTTGGACCTCAAAGCCACCAGTTACTGAGTCTTCAGGATCAGAATTTCCCAGCAGCATCTATCAGAGTTAAGTTGACTTTTGAACGATTTTGGACTTAGCCGAATTTTAAAGGAGCTTCTCTCCTTTAGAGACTAATTTTAAAGGAGCTTCCCTCCTGTAGAGACTAAGTCCAGTCTAGTGTCAAGAAAAGGCTCATCTTATTTAAGATCCACACTTTCTTATTCTCCTTGGTCCTCGATTAATACAGGAGTTACTAATTAATACTACAGAGATTTAACGGATTTTAAGAAGGGAGATACATAACCCTAAATAACCAAATTAAATTGTTTCGGACCAAGAATTTTGTGTGGCGTTACTTTGCTCAATAATTACCTTTATGTTCTGTTGTTAGTATTATTGTATTAGCGCCGGCCGGTACGATTATTAACATCGTACCTCTGTTATCTTCGTAAGGCCTTACACAATTAAGAAATTACGAGAGATTTACAATGGTGTCGAAGTAATATTCGAATAACACTCACACCGTTATCATTAAGAAAACGGCAGCACGTTACGGATTTTTTAGCAAAGAAGCGGGTTTCGGGCATAAACAAAAATCAGAGCATGTAGGCTACCCTAAATAGAAAAAAAAATCCCCATTCTAACTAGATCGAATTGCAGGACACAAACATGCCTAGCCATAAGAAGAATACTACAGTTAGCGGGAACACTAAAAAGATTCCTAAAAATAGGAATAATTTAAAGCGTTCAGCTAGCGGTAGGATTCTTAAGCCCTGTCGCCTAGCAGACATGCAAGCCGACAATACACCTGTTCCTCCTGTCCAGCAGGACGCCAACGCACCTGTCCTGTCCAGCAGCTGACTCCAACCCGGCAGAGCCGACAGCGCATGCGAACGTATACAGTACCTGCTAATAAGTGTAACACAGGAGCTCAACAATCCCCATCTGGAAAACGGCCGACAACTATGCATAGGAACGACGGCAATATTTCAAGCAGCCCCATCCGTGATCTTACCCTGCATCACTCACACAGCGAGTCACCGAACGCAAATAGAAGGAACTACAGGCTTCACTCTAGAGTCTGTTACCACAGCAGCGCAACAACTCGGCAAGAAATTTGCGTTACAACGTAAACGCCGGTGACGATTATCATCATTTGCCAAGTTAAGACACAGTTAAGCAAGTTTTAGGTAGAATGACCAGCCGACATAGGCGCTCCCCCACCTCACACCGACAACCAATTAACACAGCATCTTTTTTTTTTTTTTTATTAAGTATAATGGAACGAGAACACGAAGCAATTTGTTGCTTATTTGTGGTCACTACAGTAATTTCAAATTACTAACAACAATGTATAGAATTAAGTTATAGTTACCTTTAGTACAAATGACACATGGATTATTAGTAACATAGAAAAATGAACATACCTTTTTATACGCAATTCAAACATAGAAACAGGATTTATGACGTTATGCTTGCCTTTTAGCGTTTTTCTTATTAGTATCAACCTAAGTTTATATAATAATTTCGTAATTCACTTTTTACTTTACAATAAAAATTTATACATATTAGTGTTTCAGGTAGTTGATAAAAAAAAAAAATTTGCAATAAAATTCCTCCCTCATTTTGCCATAGTAGTTTCTCCATAGTGTAACGGCGGACGCTACGACGGCTTAGGTGCTTGTAACGCCCCTGGTGTACGTGGAGTTTCAGCTTGAGGTTAATCGGTGTTAATGACGACTTTTTACGTTATTCAAGACAGCATGGACACTGTCCCAGCATGGGGGATGAAGCGCCGGTCCTAATTAAAGGGGCCTAACCTTAAACTGTCGGTATCGCTGCCACCAACGGTGGATTTAACTGTTTAACTAGCTAAAATCTAAAGATGGGCTACATATTTAATTTTACACTAAAATACAATTAATCAAGTCTAGCAAATGACTGAAGCTTAAAACTCCTGGTTTTATTTTTGCAACAGAGAATGAAAGTACACTTTACATTAAGGTTTGCTTCTGAAAGCTTTTGAATACCAATTAATTAAATAGGCAACAAGTTTGCATTTACAAAAAGTAGCAAGTTTGAATATACACTTAGTATTTCACAAATTCAGACAAACACACTTGGTTTGAATAAAAGTTAAATTTTCACATTAGAAAAAGTAAATCATGAGTGCTCCCGGAGACATCCGCAAGACTAAACAGCCGCAACTGATAGTAGTCTATCTGACAGTATGTTTCTTATGATCAACCGTCCACAGTTATGTTTCTAAGTTTTCCAAGTACAAAAAGATCAACCTCCCTTAGTTCCCTCGAGAACTGTTCTAAGTAATAAAAAGCCCGGCAATTTTACACTTAGGCATCAGTTTGTTTCAATTTGACTTCCACAAAGATCAAACCGTCATTTAGTTTAGATTAAAAATCCATTTAAAATAAACTGGAAAAATTTGGTTTTTAGAAAGAGAACCACTCTGACGTTATGGGGAGAGGAAACCTAAGATGCCGCTACAGGCGTCTCCACCATAATATTCTCTAGCTAGAGAGTTAAGTTAAGTTTTAAACTAAAATTTAGAATATGGGGGTCCTAAACTGAACTTTCAAAAGCTAAACTATAACATACGAACCACTACCATCGTGCCCGGCATGGCATTCTCCGGACATGGCGTCTTCACTCCCGACTGGCGTGACCGGTCTCTAGCTTGAGATCTGTGAGCTGTGCTGCCTATGCATTCTGGGGCTGGGGTTTTATGCTGGAGAGGGGGGAAAGCGCGGACGTCGAGGATAGCTGCGGGGGTCTGATTGGCTGAGGGCCTCGAGAACAATGGAAAGTGGGAGAAGTCGGTTGAACAAAAGGACTGGGTGCAGAGCCGTTTGAAGGAGTAGGGATGGAAAAGACCGGCCTGTTTTGAGTTTTACTCAATTGAACTTTCGGAAATAGGCCTTTATTTTGAATTATTGGCTACGGATTCCATATTTACATGATTGCAACGTGATTTGGCTCTTGTTAAAGCTTATTACTTGGCTTTGGGTAATGCAGAGAACATTACTATTAAATTAAACAAGCTTTAACGGTAAACTGCAGTGTTAAACACCACAACTAGTTTTGGCTGGGGAGGGGGGCAAAATTGGGTAATTCGAAGTTTTTGCACAGTTTGACTTTCGGATTTGGTTTGAACAGATCTTTTTAAGCATTCTTTTAGTGTTTAATAGTAGATCAAGCTATTCGTAGGTTTTGGTAGGTCTCAGTCAGGTCGGAGGAGAACTAAAATAAACATATATACACTGAAAAATTCGTGTCTGCGGTAGAAGCCAGGTCGTAATACGTTTATACGTTTGGACATATGATAGCGTTTCTGGGGGTAAAAGAATATAAATAAAGTATAAATGCGGTTAAATAAACTAGCTAGTTGAATGCTATAATGCATTAAGTTACTGAGAACATTTAACGTTTAAAATTTTTAAAGTTAAAATTCGATCGTTGTGGAAATTTTTCATATAGATTGCGGCCGACAAACACAATAAAAAATATCACACTTCAAATTGGTTGTCTGTATAAATCCTGTTACAATACACTAACCTAGTCTTGTTCGGGCTTTTTGCCCTAAAAGAAAAGGATAAAATACAAATATAAAAGTACAGAGTTTCATAATGGCGGCCATGACGAAAGTGCGATGTGGTGAGTTTGAGGTGATCTTCAAACGTAGTTTTATGGTTCTTCCTGGTGGAAAGTCCGGATTTGGGCTTCCCCAAGAGTCTTGTATTTGGACAGGCTATTAAACGTTGAAGAGTTTGTGGAAATCGGACCATTATTGCGAAAACGGCCAAATATGCCTCGGCGAGGCATTTGGGTGCCTCAAGAAAAAAAAATTTCAAATTTTTGAAAAACCGTCGTTTTTCGGTGACGCTCGTTTACAATAGAGGCGTTTTTACTTTTGTGCGTATAAGTTACGAGTGTTGTTTTACTGTTTCGTGTTCCACTTTCAGTTTAAAATAGTTTTTAATTAGTGTCACATACATAATTATTCCATTAATTTTCAATATACTGCTTTCTTTTATGAGGTGGGCCGTTTTTATTTTTTTTTTTAATTTTGACCAATATTCTTATTATTTATTTTGTACTTTCTGTAGTCTCAGTAATATTGTTGTTTTATAGCCGACGAAAATATAAATTACCTGTTTTATAGCAGTTTTCTTCCTTTTGAGCATTTATTCCCCTAGAAGTTTGAGTGTTGTCTTCCCTGCCGGGCTCGTACGGTACTGCGTATGCGTGGGCCAGCTTATACAGGGTGTTTTAAAAAAAAAAACGCTACACGTCGATGTCGAATTTTTCTAAGTCCAACAACCATTCCCCGTCAATATAACCTTTATCCATGACCTCAGAAAAGAAATCATGAAAGTTATTCCTGACCTCAGGAAAGAAAGCTTTTATTTGCTTTTCAAATAA
>JAHWFP010046965.1:20170-45936 GCA_023313725.1 Lithobius niger | reverse complement strand
CACCAACCAGGGATGTCACATGCATTTGTTACCTTTTGTGTTCTTATTTGAAATGCAAATAAAAGCTTTCTTTCCTGAGGTCAGGAATACCTTTCTTGATTTCTTTACTGAGTTCAGGGATAAGGGTTATAGAGACGGGGAATGGTTGTTGGACTTAGAAAAATACGACGTGTAGCGTTTTTTTTTTAAACACACTGTATAAGCTCCAGCGCAGCGTCCTGTCGGCATCCTTTCTCCTAGGGGGATCACCACACGTGGTCGCTCTTTGAACAGCCCCTTCGACGTTCCGCACAGGATTCCACGTTCCATTCCGCATACCGCCGTCCTGCGGTTGAACGTTACCTTCATTCCTACTTCAGTGGTGGCCATTCCGCACCCCACAAGTACATCAATGGAATTTATTCATTCTGGCATGGACAGTTCCTCTTCGTCCGTTCCGAGCTCATCTTGTGCTGAGGCCATTCCTTAGGATCTCTCCCGTTTTCCGTTCCCCTTCCAGGGTCACTCAACATTTAGTACTACGCTGCATCTCGGGTGCTGCGTTCCCGTTCCGCACGCTCCCGTTCCGCCTCCTGACAGGTCCTCGCCACCATTACAAAGGACAGCCTTTCTTTGCCCGTTCCGGGTTCGTTACGTTTGATTCACGTTCCGCTGTTCCTCGCTGCCGCCGTTCCTCAATGCAGCCGTTCCGCTTGGTTCTTGCCTAGGGTGGCTCTTGTCATCGTTGCGTTTGGGCGGTACACAGATCAGTTCGGATGAGCAACGTTCCTAATCTTCGGCTCCCTTCCCCACTGCGCATTGCTTTTTGCGCTGCCTTTTTGGATTGGGCCGTGTCACCGCCTACTGTCAGCTTTCGCCTTCATTCCCTCCGGCATTAGATATTGTTGTTTAAATCAAAGGGTATGATACCCTACGCGCCGTCACCATCTGCGCATCCTACTGCGCATCATCGTCAGAGTATATAGGAGCGAAGAGGGGTGCGCATTCTACTGCGCAGCCCTCTTCGCTGATATATACTTTGACGATGCAGTCCGCTCGTCTTTCTTCGACCTTCGACCTATGCAGCTGTGCTAATCACTGCTCCTTAACAGGTTCAATCCTCGTACCTCAACCTACGTTCCTTCGTCCCTACGTACCCATGTCCCTATGTTCCTTCGTTCCTGTTCTCCCAATTTACGTTCCTTTGGGACGTTCTCCTGCGGCCTGTTTTGGCCCTGGCTGGTTTTGTGTGTCCCTCACATGTCCATTCCGGCCTCCACGTTCCTCGTTGCCACCAGCACGACCTGACCTGCGCTTCTTTCCTCAAGACGACTCCGTTTCGAACCGAACCTTCGGTCCATGACTCCCACTTTTCGTTCCTCTGGAATGCTGGTACCTCTCACTACTGCCTTCCTCAAGGAGAGTTCGTACGCTCTCTATGATAAATTGATTCCGGCCTCCAGCACGACCAGCATCTCATTCCTCACGAAATTCTTCATTCCCCCTGCTAGACCTCAGTCTGGTAACGGGGTTGGGAAGGGCGGGGGGAAGCTTGCACCTCTTAGGAACACCAGCATCTTGTCACTGCTAGAAACGCCGATTTACCCTCCTCCTGAAAGGCCTGTTCCAACCTCGGACCGACACTTTGCTCCCTCCAAGAATCCCATTCCATCCTCTGTTCCCCTATGGCAGGGGGAACTGGCACTCGACAATGCAACCAGCATTCTGATACTCTTGTCTCCTATCCCCAGTTCCCTGCTTCCGTTTCTACTACGCTACTGACGCCACTCATTCGAGTGAGCCAGGTTCAAATCTCGGAACAGGACTTCATAAAAGAAATATAAAAAAAAACCCGAATATTCCAGATTGAGCTTTGCTGACATGATTCTGTTGGTTCCCCATTCAGCCATTCCTACCAACTCTGTTCCATGTTTCCACCGAATATGCTATTCTTTCCTTCAACGGAACGGTCATTCCTCACGGCAGGCTGTCCGAAAGCTTTTACTTTCAAGCAGCTACCTCCACTTGGCTACCCTGCTTTCCGCCTTTCAACCTCGTCTCCCACACCAGCTATAACGCCATGCCATCCATCCTGCTGTCCGCTGCGTCGTTCCTCTGCACGATCTCTCGAACCTACATCCCTCGATCATCTCTCCTAGGGCGCTCACAACGCGTGGTCGCCCTGAGCATTCCCGTTCCATGTTCCGCCTCCGCACGTTCCGCATCATCAATCCGCGCACCGTCACTCCTGCGGATGGCACACACAAGAACCCCCAGCATTCTCGACATCGATCAATTCCCCATTCCCTCCTTGGGAGGACCGGGCCCATAGGACATTTCGTACCGTCTCCACGGTTTCCCGTCAGCCTGCAATTTGTCGTCCCTGTGACAAATACATGCGGCCTCAACGATTGCTTCTACTCTCGTCAATTCCGCGGTTCCTTTCGCGGAACCGATTGACCCTTCATTCATTCCGGTGGCGTTCATCCCTGCATTCCTATGGATACGCTCTCCATCCCTGCATTTCTACGAATGCGTTCCGCGTTATGCCACTTTGTGGCATCTGCTATACCGTTCCGACGTTCCGGTGGTTTTATAACCGCCTGGGGGTCGGCACCAGGACCTACTGTTCCGCCCATTGCTGCTTGTCAACTACACCAGCTGTCCGCCTGCCCCCCTGCAGGCAGTGTATCGAAGGTCTTCGCCGCCCTTCACAACCTTCCACAGCGATCATCTCCAGCCTACCTTGGGCTTTTCAGTTCCCAGTTAGGCCCTGCACAGTTTAACGCCTTCGGTTTCTCAGCAATCCTCTTCATCATTCCAGTTTGCTGCTACCTACTCCTCTCGGTTACGGCCAGATTGTCCTACTACAGGTCTGCGTTTTTTTGAGTAAAATTTCCTTTGCCATGTTGTTTCTTTACATTATCTTTTAGTCCCCAGCGCGTTTCGCGGTCGAGATAGGGCCGTCTCTCCTACCGCTCCCTGCTTCTCACTCTGTTGATCATGTGCACGATGCATTCCTCCTATCTATCTGATGGCTGCACCACATGACTTCATCGTAAGCAACAACGAGTAACTTGGACAAAGTTGTGTGTTTGCAGTACGGTGGAAATACTTTTTTTTTTAAATGCTTTTAAAAAAAAAAAAAAAAAAAACTGTGGGTAATAGCAGTGAAGTTCAAATCGGAAACGTTTTGAAGCTTTTTGAGACTCGGCAGCCAAAACTAGCAAGGATAGCAAAGGCCCCATTCTAATGATGGTACCTTGGTAATACTGATATAGGATTATTAGTCTGGGATTATTAATCCTAGCTGATATGAGAGCTTTATGTATTAAGTTGGCCTCCTGAAGCACATAATGAACAAGAAATATGCGAAAAAATATGTATGGTTTTACATACCCTAAAAATTTTAAATTGGTGATTGATGTCATGCCAGTACTTGAAATTAGTAAACAAAATGAATAGAGAATTTCGTGGGGGCTGTTTACCACAGAAAATTTTTATTAGTACTGTAGGTCTACAGGCATCAAAATCAATGCAATGCAACACCAAAAGCCAAAATTCAAGTAGGCTTAGAAAATGTATGTTTACTTTAAGAATTTTTACATTTTTTTTGAAGTAGGCCTAGGACTCTGAGGCCTATAATATCAAAAGCAACCCCCCCCCCCCCCACAAAAAAAAAGTGGCCAATTTTCATATTGTGATAGTTTAGTGGGGTGAGTTCTTGCAGACGATTTCTGGGCACCAAATTACGCGTCGCAGACAGTTGAAGAGAATTCTGTCACCGGGCCGTGCCTTCCATCTACAATTCCGGACCCTACACGACCAGAAACATTCATTCCGTTCCTTCACATATGCGACTACCCCATGTTCCGTTCCTGGTGTCATGTTCATCATCATAGAAACATCCTCAAGTCATCTTTCTTCCCACAAGGTATGCTGTTTCGGTGTATAATTCTGATTACTTACCTTGTACCCCTTTGATGTTAAGACCCCTGCATGCGGTATACAACCAATTTAATAACATAGAGCAACCCGCATTCCCCAATCTCACTCCTTACAACAGCCACTCGTTCTCAAGTCTTGCTGTGGTTCAGACTTGGACGGCATGGTGAAGTTGGTTGGGGAAAACAGGTGTGTCTTCATCGGGAATTAAATTTACTTGGGGACGCCTGCTCGTACAGCGGGAGACTTGAACCTAGCCCTCCACCAGGTGACAAAGTCTGCTATAAAACAGGTAATGTATATTTCGTCGGCTATAAAAAGACTAAAATTGCAGGGCCCGAACCTGCTTAATTTTAGTGTTTTATTGCCTACCCGAAAATATGCATTACCTGAATTCCCGCCCAAGCCTCCCCTCCATTAGCTAGGTTCCTGAATGTGGAGAAATAATGCCGACAGGACGATACGCTGGAGCTTATATAAACTGGCCCAAGCCCGCGCATGCGCAGTACCGTACGAGTCCGGCAGGGAAGACAACACTCAAACTTCTAGGGGAATAAATTTTCAAAAGGGGAGAAACTGCTATAAAACAGCTAATGTATATTTTCGGGTAGGCAATAAAAACTAAAATTAAGCAGGTTAGGGCCCTGCAATTTTAGTCATTTTAGGTTTTCTGTAAATTTCAATTCCATATCTTATTACTGATTCAATTAGTGCATTATAAATAATTTTTTTTATTTTTTGTGCTAAGTATATTTTATAAATGGTAGATCTTCGGCATCATTTGGTTAATTTTTTTTAATGATTGTTGCTATATGTTCATCAAATTTCCAGCGATTGTCAATTTTTATTCCTAAATATTTTGCTGAAGTTACTTTTTTAATATAAATGTAGTTTTCAGGTTCATTTTTGTCATGGTATAGTTTTATTTTTAAATTATCTTTAATGTTGACTTGTGGTGGTTTAATATCTTATTGGATAGTTTTTTCTTCACTGATATATACTTCGTTGTTTATGCACCAGTGTTGAATTTTGTTAAAGCTAGTCTGTAACTTATTTATCATGTTTTGGTAATTATGCTCCATTTCTAGTTGACACGCGTCATTGGCAAAAAGAACAAGGTTTATATCATGTGCTAGGTCATTAATATATAGAAAAAGTATAGGTCCCAATACGGATCCCTGGGTCACACCAGAATTAGTAGCAAGTTGTCACTATAGCTATTTCTAATTTTTGTAATATTTCCTCGATTTGATAGATAATCTTTTAAAATATTGAGTGTTTTACCTCAAAATCATTTTTTTGAAGTATTTTTTTTTTATTAAGATAGCCTTAGAAATCGTATCAAAAACTTTTTGTAGATCAATTAGGATTAAACCCACATATTTACCATCATTCAGATGTGTTGGCATCGATGTGTCTAGCCCAACCTTTTCCGATAACAGCCACTTCTCGAGAATAATTACAGGTCTGCAGGAGGCAAACAACAGCCACTTGGAAGCGTTAAGAGAAATCGTCGACAAAATAGGCACAACTCAGCCAAGCAGAAACCATAGAAACCAGGATAGAAACGACGCATGCATGTGGGAAGACGTTAGATCGGCGAAGAAATGGGCTCATTAAATTTTTGGGCGAAGACAACACGGACATATTCACATTTTTACTGCTGGCAGACAACCTCAGGAAAATTGATCCAAACCTCCCTGACAGCGAATTAATAGCAGCAGCAGCATCTAAGAAATGTACAGAAAGAGCAGCTCGTTTTGTAGCAACCAGCCTACTCTTCTCCAAACTCACAAGTTGCAATGCGTTCAAAATGGCCCTCATTGAGTGTTACGGTGGAGGCGGAGCCGAGTCAACACGTAATAAATTCCAACAATCACGAATGCTGGAAAATGAAGATAACAACACTTTCGCCAGTGGACTAGAAATTATGGCGTCAGAAATTTGGATGGCAGAACCAGGATAAAGTGACATCGAGAAGGCTTTAAAAGAAAGAGCAAGAGATCAAGGGCTGCGATGCACTTTTAAAGCAGCCATGCCCGAAAAATCAGAAACCTACCTAGCCAACCAGAACCCTAAAACATGAGAAGAAATGTTAAACTTGACACTGAAAAGACGCACAGAAATAGCCGACTGGGAAAACGGAGTTGCACTACAGCCGTCACGAAATTAAGCCAAGCCAATCTCATCTCAATAACACCTGCAGCTTCCACTCCCTCCGATAAAACAGTCACCGTATCATCCGACGACTTGGCTAAGATGACGCAGGAATTGGAGCAGAAGAGAAAAAAACAACTTAAAATTGCACAAGTCAGTAAACGAAGCAAGGGTCGATGCTTTTCAGCCAGAAAGGAAGAAAACACGCACGTGCTGAAGGTGCTATGGCTGGAACCACCTGAGCAAGGATTGTAGGACAAAAGAGCAGCAGTTAGAAGCAGTCACCTCAGGAAACGCAAGAAGATTAGAAAGAGAAGGCAATCCCATCCCTAAAAGAAATAAACAAGGAGTCCCCAGTAATCAAGTGAAACAATATCAGCAAGGGAGAACCAGCCAGGGTACTAGAAACAACTCTCAACTTAATTTGTTCCCCCCTGTGGGCTGGGGGTAGAATAAGCCCTCCGTACCCCTGCATGTCATAGGAGGCGACTAAAAGGGAACCCAAGATCACGGTTTGCTAGTGTGCCCAGGGTCTGCATGGCGGAGGGTTTTCGATCCGTCTTTAACACTAGCGGCCCCAACAGTACGGTTTGCAAGTGCACTTATGTTGTGTATGGGGGGGGGGGGGGAGACCGTCACAAGCACTAGTCGGAAAGAGGTGAAGGAACATCCAGACAAACCGGGCTGGGCACGGGGTGGCTGCTTAGAGGATGTTTGGCGATTTGAATACCCTATTGGATTTGAGCTGATTTGCCCGTTCTGGCCTTTGGGCTTTTCATCCTTATCCCCTAGCATGTTGGCCGTGTGCTGCAACCTAGTAATCCGTAGAGGCTGAGATCCTGGCTTTCGGGCTTTGGCTCCTTATTCCGGGGAACGGGTGGCCTGGGCGAGCCGGCCTAAGGTCAATCGGCTACGACCTTTCGGGTCCTGTCGATGTGGGGAGGCGGCTTTTGCTGATCCATCTGTATGACGGACCCAAATTGTTTTGGTTATCGATGGAGGTGATGTGTACGGCTTCCTTGGTGGCCTCTTCTCTCGTCATGCTTAGGCTGCCACCTCACCAAGATAGACGGTGGTGTTAGCTTCCTGGTGCTGGACTCTGGATGTGCGGCTTCCGAGTCTGCATCACCTGAGTGCCATGCGGGGTTTTCTTTTATGGGGCGAACCGCTGCGACATCCTTTTTGCTCTCAATGGCAAATTCTTATCCCCCCAATACCCCCCACAATATCTTCCTCTCCTCGCCGCACTAGCAAGTGCCAGAGGAGAGAAACTGAGATGGTTGGGCCTAGTGCCCAGTTACCAGAACCTAGTAAAAGTCGGTACCAAGTCCTGAAGTTCCTGGTGGTGACAGGCGAGGGCCGAGATGTCGCACAACTCGGTCCATTCGCGGTACACAAACCCCTGAAAGGGATCTGTGGTTCTGATCCGAAGGGTGTCTCTCGGCTCCGTGCTGGGGGATATTTGGTGGAGGTTGAAACGGCGCTCAGGCGAGGAGACTTTTGGCGGTGAGTGAGGTGGGTTCGTGCCCGCTTCATGTCAAGCCACATCGTACATGAAGTGCAGTAAGGGAGTCGTGACGTGCTTTGATTTGAGAGGTCTCAGTGATGATGTCAATCTGGACGAACTCAAGTCACAAGGCGTTACGGCTGTACGGCCTTTTAACTTGAAAAGGCGATAATGGTGCCCGCCCAACTGACAACGTTTTCCTAACCTTCGATACGCCGGTTGCACCACAGCACATTACTGCGGGTTACCTGCGGTTGAAGGTCAGGTGTTATGTACTGAATCCGATGCGGTGTTACCGCTGTAAACGCTTTGGCCCTATCAGCGGCTCCTGTAAGAGTAAGCCTACCTGTGTTACCTGGTAGTGGTAGTGTGTTACCTCAGACAGCCCATGAAGGGGCTGATTGTCCTGGCCCGAAGCAGTGCGTCAACTGCAGTGGTCAGCACCAGGTCCCTTCACGGGACTGCCGTGTTAATGTAGAGGAAGGTCGTGTGCAGGATTGATGGTGAACGAGCTTTCCCACTCGGAGGCCCGGAAGAAGGCTAAACTAACGGCACCGGCGATAAAGCGATATTTTGCGCAGGTGTGCAGTGTGCCATTGCCTGGCCCAGTTAGTGAGTCTGTTGATTTGGCAGATTTGCGCGCTGAGCTCGGGTCTTTTACGAGTGTAACGGCGTGTGCTACGACGGGGTAGGTGCTTGTAGCATCGCCGGTCGCCTGGTTTAACTGGATCTTACTATCTTTCACTCCGTGTTGCTTTCGAATACTTTTTCAGTTAAACAGCACAACTGCTACTGTCCCGATGTAGGGAATGGAGCATTGAAGTCCTAATCTAAGACCTGACTAGTGAATAAATAGTGGGTAACGCTGCCACCAAGGTGGGAATTAGGCTAGCTAAGTTAAACTTGAAGAGAATTGTCTTACCTATTAACTTCTAGCAAATAACGAGCGAATAAACCGACGGACTTTAAAAAAAAACTCCTGGTTTTTATTTTAAACAAACATGAAGAAAATATCGCACTTTACATTTACTAACTTTACACCTAGTTTAGGTTATAAAATACATGGGGAATTTACATTAAATTCAGACTTGAACAACGCTATGTTCACAAAAACAATTTCAAATAGAAACTGTGAGTTTGATTAGGCACAAGGGGATTTCGCAAAAGAGCCCTCTAAATTACGAACAGCCTCGGCTGTGTAGTAATAGTAGACCTGTTTTACAGTTATGTTTCTACGTGTAACAACAAAGCATTAAACCTCCTAGAGTTGCTGTTTATAAGTCAACCCCTTAAATTACAGAAGCCGCAGCTACCTGTAAAGTTGATCCGAGCGCTTAATCAATGGATTACCTACGAAGATCAAACCGTCCGTGTTTGCATTAAACTGCGTTTAAAGAAACAAAAAGAAAGCTGGTTTTTAGTAAGGGACCGTGAACCCTTAAGTTACGGCCGCCGACGTCCGAAATGCCGTTTGGCTTGGCGCACCATAATTTACCTTCAAAGCTAAAAGGTTAAGTTTAAAATTAAACTATAAATTTTGACGTATAAGTCCAAAAAATAAACTTTTAAAGTTAAACTAAGTTTACATACGAACCACTACCTTTGCCCGGCATGGCAACAATCGGACCGCGGCATCTCCACTCCCGACCGGCGTAGCAACCTCTAGCTTTGAGTATCCTGAGCTGTGCTGTGCTGTGCTAACGAAACTCTACTGCGTCTGGGTTTTTATTCCTTCTGCTTGGCAGGCAGGTAGAGGGTTAGCGCGGACCTGTAGGAGAGCGACGGAGGGGGTGAGTGGGGAAGAGGTGGACGCTTGGAGGAGGAGAGACTGACCAATCGGCCGAGCTGTCACTACCGGAAATTGGCCATGACAGCGCGGACGGCTAGGGTAGCTGAGCGCTCTCAATGCGTGGGGAGTTGACTCCGTGTATTTACATTGTTTATAGAAGGAGCTGAGTCAACAAAGGATTTTTTTTACGGCTTGTGAAATGATTAGAGGCCTGGCATGAGTGCAGTGAGTTTAAAACTCATAAACAACGTGGTTTTTAGGCCTATAAAAAATAAACTACGATGTTATGCATCGCAACTATTGAAGGAGGGGAGGGGGGAAACGAAGTGTATTGCTCGGAATAAATATTCGACTTTGGGAAACGGATTGCTATATACAAGGCATGATTTAATTGAAGGAAAGCTAGTTTGTTTTCGTTTTTAGAGGTTTGCTACGGTCGGAGTTTGGATGGAGATGCTAAAAAAAAAAATAGACATAAAATAAACACTGGGTCCGTAAAAATAAACAAACATAAACATTGGAGCTCCGGTAGGGTTCATGGCAAGAAGTTAAGTTTACCAAAATGCATTAAGTGCACAAATCAAAAGATTAAATGTACCAGCTAGTTTTTTAAAGGGCTATAACGCAGATTAGGTTAGTTTTTACAGTGGTTTGAATATCGGACATTTTTCATAAATAAACAAAGTCGTCACCTGTTACAAATAAAAAATATCGTGTGTTTTCAACATCCACAATATAACTAATCTGGAAAAAGATTTTCGGCTTTATGCCGGAAGGAATAACGTACAATATTTACATTTTTAATGTGAAATCGCCATAAAGACGATTGTTCTTCTGGTGTCGAAGAATACTGCCCTCAGGTTTTTTCTTCGGTGGTGTTAAGGTGTCCTCACCACGAGTGTCTGATACGAGACCGCGTTTACACGCCCCCACACGGAGGAATTTATTCGGGGTTCCTGTTGAACTCCAAATAAATGCTACAACAGAAAGGTTAGTGCACACAAGACATGCCAAAGAACAAGACTGCCAAGCCATGTAAATAAACTGCATAAATTAATGCACCAAGGAATACACCTCCCGTGAAATACATCACCACAAGTTATAAAATACACTGTTTACAAAGAATAAAAATTGCCATTGTAAACATGGACCGCCGAAAAACCTTCGTTTTGCCAAACGAAGAAATTTTTTTTTCTTTGAGCGTCCAAATGCCTCGGCCGGGGAAAAACCCCAAATTTCAAACGCCTGTATCTCCCAAGAAAATGGACCAATCCGTCTCATCTAAACGGCTCTTAATAGCCACGAACTTTATCTGTTTCCCCCCGCAAACAGAACACGAAAATTCCATCTAGAAGTCATTCTACTGCATTTAGAAAAACTCACGAAACTGAAGCCGTAAAATCACCGTAGCGCACAAGACGCCATTTTCGCCACTTGTAAAAATTTGTATTTACTTTTTATTTTCACTTAGGCATAAAGCCGAAAACATTAGTTTAGTGTTTTAGATTAGGAGCTTCCTCTGCGAAGGTACTTAACATCCTACTTAATTGTACAGACAACTTTGTGAGTGATATTTTTTATTATGTTGAACAGCTGCAACCTTTATGAAAAATTTCCACAGCGATCGTCGCCTGTCCTTTAACTTTGATGTTATTTATTCTACTTAAACTTAAATGCGTTATAGCATTCTCTAAGCTAATCTATTTATTCTTTTCATGCTTTATTAATAATAATCTTTTGCCCCCAAAACGCTACCACTAGTCCAAAATACACAGACATCAGCAATCACTGGACACGAATTTTTGTGTATATATGTTTTGATTTAATTCTCTACAAAACTCGACTGACCCATCCGAATGTTACTACTAGCTTGCTCTGCTATTAAAAACCAAAAGATATTTGTAAAAGATCTGTTTCCATGCATTCCCAAAGTCAAACTGTGCTTGAAAACTTCGAATCCTCAAGTCCCCCCCCCCCCTCACCCCCCAACCTAGTTGTGGTGTGTAACACTGCAGTTTTCAGTTAAAGCTTGTAAAATTTAACAGTAATACTTTATGTATTACCCAAACCAAAGTACTAAGCTTTAACCTGAGCCAATTCACGATGTGCATTTGTAAATAATCAATCTATAATCAATTTCCCAATGCAAAGACCATTTCCCAAAGTTCAAGAGTTGAAAACTCTATTTGGTCGATCTCTAACCATTCCCTACTCCTTCAAACGGCTCTGCACCAAAACCCTTTGCTCTACCGACTTTTCCATTGTTCTCCTGGCCCTCCACCAGTCAGACCCCCGTAGCTCTCCTCGGCGTCCGCGCTTAGGTAGAGAAAATCCGCTGCTCCAGCATAAAAAGCCCCAGTTGCCCTCCTTCTACAGCTCAGTCAGCATAGCTCACAGATATCTCAAGCTAGAAGGGTCACGCCGGTCGGGTGTGGAGATGTCACGTCCGGGATTGCCATGCCGGGCAAAATGGTAGTGGTTGTAAGTAAACCAGTTTAACTTTAGAAGTTTATCTTTAGGACCCCCCAATTCTAAATTTATAGTCTAACTTAAATTAACCTCTAGCTTGGAGTCTTTATGGTTGGTAAGCCTTATCGGCATTGCTGGTCTTTACCACCATAATGTTAGAGTAGGCATCTCTTTCTAAAAAGCCAGTTTCTTACTTTGTTCATTTTTCAAAAGTAAACAAAGGGACGGTTTGATCCTCGCGAGGAAAAATAACTGTGGGACGACTTGAAAACTACAGTTGTCAAATATAGTTGTAACTTAGCAGACGCGGTTCAGCTTGCTGGGTATTCCTTGATAGGAACCCAAGATAAAAATGCTTTTTCTTGTCTAAATTAAGTGTTTAAGAACAAACATCGTTGTTCTTGTATCCAAGTGAATTTCTAATGTAAATTCTTGATTTATTTGTTTTTGCCAAACTTGTCAAAAGCTAAACTAGTGAACTTAAATGTAAAAGTGTTTATTCTTTTCATTCTGATGTTTTAAAATAAAAACCAAGAGTTTTCAAACCTCAGGTTCGTTCCCTAGTGAGATTAATTGTTTTTAAGTGTAAATTATTATGTAGCCCATTTTAGCTTTATACTTCGTTTTAACAATTAAATTAATCCACCGTTGGTGGCAGTGTATTACCGGAAGCATTAAGGTTAGGCCTAGAATAGGACACCGACGCTCCATCCCCCAAGCCGGGACTGTAGCCCATGCTGTGTTTATTATCGTAAAAAGTCGTAATAACCACGTAACCTGATGCAAAGAAGTACTCGTCAACCAAGGATGTCGGGGGCGCTACAAGCACCTCTGCCGTCGTAGCGTCCGCCGCTACAACTTGGTGGCAGCGGTGGGATCAACAGGTGCTGTTCCCGACAAGCGTTTCCCCCCTGCCATACTACTATGCCAAGTTCCTAGAAGGATGCAAGTCCCGTCCAACTAGATGCCTGTGGTCCAGTAAAATAAGGCCACGAAGTAGATGCCAGTGATCACGTAAACACGATCACGAAGCAGAAGTCGCCCTGCCGTCAAAATCGGGGCAAAACACCGCCAAGCAGCCACAACAACTGCCGGCGCCAGGAAGCAACAGCTGCCGCTTCCAGTGATGCCCTCCTGCCGTGAGACGTCTCCCCAAAACCCGATGCTGTAGGAGAAGAGGCCCGAGAGGGAACCTGCGCTCCGTGCAGCCAAGCCGAGGATTTTGCGTGCAACGCCGAGATCCAGTGGATTTGACCGCCTGTGACGATCAACTCCCGTGAAAATCAGTGCCGAACTTCCCGTACTACGGTAGAACAGGAAGGACAGACTGACAACACAGTGATTGTGTGTAAAAGGGTAAGTGTGCATAGGATATGCTTTAAGGCCGCCAAGCCGAGTATTGTAGTTGAGAGCCGTAGTGTATTTTAGCTATTCACATACCAGAGTGCTAGGGGTCCTTGAAAGTATATTTTTTATGTATAACTTGCTGGATTTGGTAGAGAAGTTTTTTTTAGTAATTCGCTCTGTCCAAAAATAACGTTCAAATTAATATGCGGCTGCATTTAATTTTGGTTTAAATATAAAGGCTTTATTTTGAACCCGTTTTAACGTTAAAAACGAAAATGTCTGAAATGGAGGAATTAAACGAAATCATCCATGACTTGCCCAACAAAGACCTCAAAAAGGCTTGTTTAAACTTAGGATTTACTGTAAGTGAATCTCGAGCCGAATCAGTACAAATCTTACGAGCAGCCCTCGAAGACGGTAAACTAGATTTAACGGAACTCTCGGACGCACTAGCTAACGCTATAGAGAAGAGAGAGGCTACTATTTTAGCAAAAAAAGAACTAGCCGTGAAAGAAAATGAGCTTTTTCTCAAAGCGGAGGAGCTTAAATTAAGAGCTCTTGAAGTGGCCGAAGGTGATAAAAGACGATCACATGAGCTAGCCGTAAAAGATGGCGATAACGCCCACGAGTTAAGAAGACTCGACAAACAGCTTGAACTAGCTAGACTACAAGCTACCAATGTTAATCTTAACGCCGCTCCAAACGGAGCTAACGGCGCTCCCCCAGCTCAACCAAATCCAGTAAAACAGGGTAAAGTTGCTGATGTTGTTCGCCTAATGAATAAGTGGACGCCCAAGACGGAAATTAATAGTTTCTTAAAAATATTTGAGAGAATTGTAACTAGCCAGAAAATTCCCCGGGATCAATGGACAACAGCTTTGTTACCGTTAATGGGAGAAATTTTAGTCAAAGTTTGCGACCAGCTTTCCGACACGGAAATGCTCGATTACGAAGTAGTTAAACTTAAATTACTTGCCCGATTTGTCCAGACGAAAGAGTCGTTACAAACCCAGTTTCGTGCACTCGAAAAGGACCCAGAAATGCAGTACCATGACTACGCATTTGACTTGGAAACTTTGTTTTCCAGATGGCTTGAATTGGCCAAAGTTAACAGGGATTTCGATAAACTTGTTAATTTAATGCTCTTAGAGCAATTTTACAAATCTTGCCCTAACCACCTCAGAAAATGGATCCCCGATCAAATTAAGACGGGTACGTTGGCCGAAGCAGCCCAACTGTGTGACGAGTACACTACTCGAAACAAGCAGATTGCTAACGAAACTGCCGCTCGTGCAGCCAAAACACAGCCCATAATATTATTACGTCGTAATAACCACGTAACCTGATGCAAAGAAGTACTCGTCAACCAAGGATGTCGGGGGCGCTACAAGCACCTCAGCCGTCGTAGCGTCCGCCGCTACACCATTTTACATTTTTTGGGGGGACTGACGTTTTTGTTAATCAAGAAATTTTTGTAAATAAAAATTACAAGTTTAAAGGGACACTATTTGCAAAAATTAACTTAGTGCTGTCCGCGCTGCTTGTTGCAGGAAAGTCGTACAGGCCACAAAGAAAATTAGAGCAAACGAAAGTTTATATAAATAAAAACGCAAATTTTTACCATAAAGGGTCACAGTTTAAGGGTTTTTGTAGCTGTTAATTCAAATGAGATAATCGCAACATTTAATGCTCTAACCAGTCAGCCGTACACAGAAAGTTATTTTATTTATCTGGGAAAACCTCGAAAAAAAACCCCTGGGCGCACTCCTCAGGACCTAGCTTGCGATAAGGATCGGAATAGAGGGTACTATAAGCGCATGCGCAACTATCAGCTCTATTTAAAATTAACAGAGTACCACTGGAGTGGTTTAAGGTTACCAAACAACTTGATTTACATAGGAAAATTTTACACTGAAGGGTTTTGAGATGGTACCCATAACTTAAACATAATATACAACACTGGGAGGTTTTATGGTTAAAAACACAACAACCTTTTAACGACAGTTGACCTTTTGCACTCAGAGGTGAGACAGAGAAATTTTTTGCAGGAAAAATGTTTCGTAAAAACCTTAAGAAGGGCCAACCGGGAACAAGTTGCAACCCCCGTAGAATATTCCTAATGAATATTTAATTAGTGTCGTTACAGTCTTTGACAATATTCTCCCACATATGGAGACGTTGATAGTGACAAAAAGAGTAAAACATAGGCACTTAAAATTTAGGTGTAGAGTTCCGAAACGGGAAATAGCTGAAAGTTCCTTTTGGTGTGGTTGCACTTTCAATATACCACTTAACGATTTTTTTTTAAGATAAAATTTACTTTCCAGTCAATTTGTACTGAAAATGACGTGTTTTAACAATTAATGTTTAAACAAAATACCTGCTGAGAGTATCAGCATTCATTACACAACTATCCAGGTTTGTTCAATGAAGCAGTTTAAAGTTTGCAGACTTTAAAGCAATAAACATGATTTTTGGTGTTTAGGTTAGGTGTTCATAGATGTAGCCACTTTTGTAGCGGCGTACAATTACTATTTAAAAAAACTTGAACGGGAAACTAGTTTGTTAGGTTTCCGGTTTTTAGTGTAGGAAAAAAAACTCAACTGGTAGAAAATTTACACACTACTAGGGTTAAACTGGGTGGCTTGTACCAGCTTGCACAAAAAACTATTTTTAGGAAAAAAAACTACACAAGTTTTAGTTGTTCAGTTTGGAGACCTATTCAGAGGTTTTACTTACTCCCTACTAGCAAAACATTTTAACTTTAGGTTAGGTTAGCATTACTACCTTCGTTTCTACTAAAAAACAATTATTCTAGTTTAAAGAGTTATAATTGTGGTGGTCAAGCACACAAATCTCATCTTTTTATCCAAGATACAAGTTTAACAACAAAACGTCGGGTCCTAATGTAAAAAGGATCAGAAAAAAAACTGCATTTAAGTTTTCACTACTGGCATACTGATTTAATTTGGTTTAAAATCAGTCTATCTGCTTTTACTAACTTTTTAGGTTAGGGGACGATTTACTTCGTGACACAAGCCAACTTGCGAAGCTGGTTTCGTTAATTTCTGGCCAACTGGACATGAACAAACTGCAGCTCATATCAGACAAGCTACGTTTCAGATTACCTTTTGGAGGTGTGTTGGCCTTATGGTGACACTGTAGCCAATCGAGGATCGTTGGGGCGTGGACGGTTTCCACTTGTTGCTGTTTTACTTGGCGCTGGCCAGAAGGATTTGTAATGAGATCCCTCCCATCCAAAACTTTGGTACTCGGCGACCGATCGACCATTGGTTGCCGTTTGTTAGGCGCCAGAGAGTCTGGCGACGTTTGGGACTTGACCACTCTTGTGGGGCTGGGCGGGGTTTGTTTACGTGAGCACTTTTTTGATTGACGCGCTCGAGGGGCCGACACATTCGCAGCGTTGGGGGCAAAATCTCGAGGCTGGTTTACCGTTTGGTTTAACAAATTAATCCCTGGTATACCCAAAACCACATCGAAAATAAGCCTAGATGCTTTCGAAACGCAAGCTACTGTTTTTAACATTTCTCCATTTGTTAATTTTAAACCTAGGTTTACCTGTTCTAAGACCACTATGTCGTTGCTTAGGATAGTTTGGCACTTACATTTTTGCTTTAGGCGGGGCCAACCTTTGGCCAGTTTGGCACTAACGATTGAAACTGAGCTACCGGAATCGCACAAAACTTTAATGTGATGTTTTCCTACACTAGCATCTATAGTGCTGGATTTTAAAATAGTTAGGGCATCTTTCCTCACGAGAAAGCATGCATTAGCGGATGCCGAAGCTTTGTTAAGTTCGGGGCAGCGATTGCGGAGGCCGAGCCGCATTCGTAACACGTTCTAACATTGTTAGATTTTACATTGTCGGTTTTATCAGCATTAGCATCAAAGCTAGTTACGCCGTCACTGCTATTATTAGTCCCAACCGGGTTAGCTAATACGTTACGAGTTTGTTTATGTTTAGAAAAGACTTTAGAAGTCTGACTAGACGACGGAGAACTAGCTGCTGCCTTCCCTGTTTTAAGGGCCATATCGGCAGAAATTTGGTTATTTCTGGTTGTGAACTCGTCACAGAGTTTGGCGGCTTCAGTTAACGTACCAAGTTTAATTGGGTCCGGCAACCACTTGCGCAGTGCAATAGGACACGATTTAGTGAATTGCTCAAATAGGATTAAATTAGCCAACTTGTCGTAGCTGTTATTTACTTTAGCTAACGATACCCATCTGGAAAATATGGTTTCGAGTGCGAATGCATGTTCGTGGAACAATTGTTCGGGGCCACGTTCAAGTGAACGAAACTGAGCTTGTACGGCTTCCTTTTTTTGAACAAACCTTTCCAGTAACCTTATTTTGACTAACTCATAATCATGCATTTCTACGATCGACATTTGATCACATACCTTAATCAAAATTTCACCGAGAAGGGGCTGTAATCCGACGACCCATTCTGTTTTGTCAATTCTTTGTGTTTCCATAGTTTTCTCAAAAATCTTAAAAAAACTATTAATTTCCGATTCAGAAGTCCATTTATTTACAAGTCTGACTGCGTCAGCAATTTTACCCGGTTTATTTACGGGGACACTGGGATTTAGGGGTGTTACGGTACCACTACCTGGACTTGAATTACCACTAAGATTGGCAGCCGTTAGCCTAGCTAGTTCGATCTGCTTATCTAACTTTAATAATTCCCGAGCACTAGTGCGTTCGCTAATCTGTGCTTCCTGATCCTTTAACTGAACATCTCTATCCCTTATTTGGGCCTCTTGGTCCCGTAACGCTAGTTCGTGAGCCATGCGACGGTCTGCATTGGCTGCGTCTTGAGCTCGGCGTTTGTCAACGTTCGCCATTTCTAAAGCTCTTAACCTTAATTCTTCTGTTTTCAGCGCGAGCTCTTGCTCTTTGGCTGCTAACTCCCTTTTTTGTAGGATGGTAGCCTCTCTTTTTCCATAGCCGGGGCTAATTCGTCAGAGAGATCGCCAACGGAAATTTTTTCTTCCTCGACGGCATTCTTCAAAATAGTCACTGATTCGTGATGGGTTTCACTAACGGTTAGGCCTAATTTTAAACAGGCCTTTTTCAGGTCTTTATACTGAATGTCTTTAACGACTTCTTCAAAATCATCCATGTTGGACATTTTTAACTTTAAGCTTCAAAATAAAACTCTTATAAATGAAACTTCATTAAAATGCAGCCTCAAATTAATTCTACTTTTAACTTGAGCAGAGCGAGTTACTAAAAACACTTCTCTCCCAACTATGGTAAGTTTTAGCAAGAAATACACTTATTCTAGACCCCTAGCACTCAGGTGTATAAACAATTAAAATACCTAAAAGGCTCTTAACTATAACACTCAGCTTGGCGGCCTTAAGCATATCTTATGCATACTTACCCCGTACACAATCACTGTGCGGTCAGTCTAGTCCAAATCCAAACTTCCCACCTGTCGAATGAATCGGCTAGCACACTTCTACTTGTAGTAGGACGTCTGGTTGAGGCCTACTTCACTGGAACGATGGTTGGCGTTGTCCAAGGTCCACTGGATACGGCGACGGAGTTTCCTCTCCATAAATGGTGAAATCCTCCTCGCTGTTGACGGTCCACGGCTTGTTTACTTCCAAGACGGGGGGGGGTCTGCTATCCTTGCTTCTCGGCTCCGGAACGGCTTAGTTGCTGGATCGGGAGACGGGCACTGTTGTTGACGGCAGTGCAGACATCGTGATTTGCATTGATAGTGACGGCAATGACATCTTTTTCGGCATTGATTTTGGCTGCAATGCGGGCATCTGCTTTTGTGACTATTGTAACTGAGTCACGGACGTCTTTGTTGAAGGATTGTTCAACACAAATGGCATAGTAGCATGGCAGGGAAGAAACGCTTGTAGGAACAGCACCTGTTCATCCCACCGCTGCCACCATTTGTAACGGCGTGTGCTACGACGGGGTAGGTGCTTGTAGCATCGCCGTTCGCCTGGTGTAACTGGATCTTACTATCTTTCACTCCGTGTTGCTTTCGAATACTTTTTCGGTTAAACAGCACAACTGCTACTGTCCCGATGTAGGGAATGGAGCATTGAAGTCCTAATCTAAGACCTGACTAGTGAATAAATAGTGGGTAACGCTGCCACCAAGGTTGGAATTAGGCTAGCTAAGTTAAACTTGAAGAGAATTGTCGTACCTATTAACTTCTAGCAAATAACGAGCGAATAAACCGACGGACGTTAAAATAAACTCCTGGTTTTTTATTTTAAACAAACATGAAGAAAATATCGCACTTTACATTTACATTTGGTAATTTTACATCTAGTTTAGGTTATAAAATACATGGGGAATTTACATTAAATTCAGACTTGAACAACGCTATGTTCACAAAAACAATTTCAAATAGAAACAGTGAGTTTGATTAGGCACAAGGGGATTTCGCAAAAGAGCCCTCTAAATTACGAACAGCCTCGGCTGTGTAGTAATAGTAGACCTGTTTTACAGTTATGTTTCTACGTGTAACAACAAAGCATTAAACCTCCTAGAGTTGCTGTTTATAAGTCAACCCCTTAAATTACAGAAGCCGCAGCTACCTATAAAGTTGATCCGAGCGCTTAATCAATAGAATACCTACAAAGATCAAACCGTCCGTGTTTGCATTAAACTGCGTTTAAAGAAACAAAAAGAAAGCTGGTTTTTAGTAAGGGACCGTGAACCCTTAAGTTACGGCCGCCAACGTCCGAAATGCCGTTCGGCTTGGCGCACCATAATTTACCTTCAAAGCTAAAAGGTTAAGTTTAAAATTAAACTATAAATTTTGACGTATAAGTCCAAAAAATAAACTTTTAAAGTTAAACCAAGTTGAAATACGAACCACTACCTTTGCCCGGCATGGCAACAATCGGACCGCGGCATCTCCACTCCCGACTGGCGTAGCGACTTCTAGCTTTGAGAATCCTGAGCTGTGCTCTCCCGAGCAGCGCTCGGAGCTGTGCTAAAGAAAGTCTCCTGGGTCTGGGTTTTTATGCTCTCTGCCTGACCGGCAGGTAGAGGGTTAGCGCGGACCTGTAGGAGAGCGACGGAGGGGGTGAGTGGGGAAGAGGTGGACACTTGGAGGAGGAGAGACTGACCAAATTCGGCCGAGCTGTCACTACCGGAAGTTGGCCATGACAGCGCGGACGGCTAGGGTAGCTGAGCGCTCTCAATGCGTGGGGAGTTGACTCCGTGTATTTACATTGTTTATAGAAGGAGCTGAGTCAACAAAGGATTTTTTTAACTGCTTGTGAAATGATGAGAGGCCTGGCATGAGTGCATGAGTTTAAAACTCATAAACAACGTGGTTTTTAGGCCTATAAAAAATAAACTACGATGTTATGCATCGCAACTATTGCAGGAGGAGGGGGGGGGGGGAAACGAAGTGTATTGCTCGGAATAAATATTCGACTTTGGGAAACGTATTGCTATATACAAGGCATAATTTAATTGAAGAAAAGCTAGTTTGTTTTCTTTTTTAGAGGGTTGCTACGGTTGGAGTTTGGATGGAGATGCTAAAAAAAAATGGACATAAAATAAACACTGGGTCCGTAAAAATAAACAAACATAAACATTGGAGCTCCTGTAGGGTTCATGGCAAGAAGTTTATACCAAAATGCATTAAGTGCACAAATCAAAAGATTAAATGTACCAGCTAGTTTTTTGAATGGCTATAACGCAGATTAGGTTAGTTTTTACAGTGGTTTGAACATCGGACATTTTTCATAAATAAACAAAGTCGTCACCTGTTACAAATAAAAAATATCGTGTGTTTTCAACATCTACAATATAACTAAGCTGGAAAAAGTGTTTCGGCTTTATACCTGAAGGAATAATGTACAATATTTACATTTTTAATGTGAAATCGCCATAAAGACGATTGTTCTTCTGGTGTGGAAGAATACTGCCCTCAGGTTTTTTCTTCGGTGGTGTTAAGGTGTCCTCACCACGAGCGTCTGATACGAGACCGCGTTTACACGAGTATGGTTGGCATGCTTGTTACTTAGTTGACCCAGCAACGTCCATCTTTGCAGGGTCTTTTGGATTCTTTGGGCACAGTTGCTGCCTTGCCGTCGACGTCTGCCCAGCCTACGGCTGCTCCTGTTACTACTGCTGCAACTGTTACCAAGCAGGTTAAGGCGTCAGTTAAGCCTCCGCCCACCCGGATTGCACCACAGAAGTCGTCAATGAAGAAGGCTTCTGCTGGTGCAGCCTCAACACCTCCCGAGGAAGTCGCTACCAGGAGAGAAGGTGACACGGTCGTTGAATGACCAGCTAGCTCAGGGGACCATTGCTTCCCCTCGACAACTTCATACTCCTTTGCCCATGGAGCAGAGAGAGATTTCTTGTTCTAATTCTCCGGAGCTTTTTCTGCCTTCCGAGGACAACTTCGTTCTCGACTTCACTCCAACTTTTGATTCGGGTGAGGATTCTGATGTTTTCGGATCGCCCAGAGGAGGCGTTGAGGAGAAGGATTAAGCCCACCCTAATGCCTACGCATACCATCGTTCAGTGGAACTGCCAAGGTTATCGGACCCATGCAGAAGAACTGCGGCTGCTTTTGTCGCATTTGCGACCTCTGTGCTGCTGCCTACTAAAGACTTGCTTCTAGGCGTCGATAATCCGGTTTTTCGGGGTTACTCTGTCTACTGTCTGGAGGCTGACCCTGTGCCACGTGCACATGGTGGAGTTACGGTGCTGGTACACCACTCTCGGCCACATGCCAGTGTGCCTCTGCACACTAGATTTCAGGCAGTAGCAGTTAGGGTTTCTTTCCAATTAGATGTTACAGTCTGTTCGCTTTATTTACCACCGGTTGATGTCTTTGGGGTTGGTGACCTGGAAGACCTGGAAGGCCAGCTTCCTGCCCCTTTCCTCTTACTGGGCGACTTTAACAGCCACCACGTCCAGTGGGGTGACCTAACATTGACAACAAGGGGAGGATCCTTGAGGAGTGGATGCAGAGGGGTCCGTCTGCATCTTGGGACGATGGAGCCATGACGCACTGTAACCTGGCCACAGGCAATTGGTCTGTGGTAGACTTAGCCGTTTGCTCGCTACCCATCCCAGTTCACGTCACTTGGGCCGTCACTGCCGATCTGCATGTGAGTGATCACTTCCCCATTGTGTTGTCCACAACACAAGGGGGTTCTGTGGCTTCCAGGCCAGCCCGCTGGGTGCTTAAAATGTGATGAGTGGTCAGCCTTTGCTGAGGCTGCTGTCTTTCAGCGTGCGGTAGAGGACTTTACTGATGTGGATGAATTTTCCACTCATTTCACTGATGTGGTCCTTGCTGCTGCTCATGCTACTATCCTGTGTACGTCCACGCAGCCGAGACAGGTACCTGTTCCGTGGTGGACGCCTGTTTGCGGGCTGGCCATGCAGGTCATCAGGCGAGCGTTGCGTGCATTTACAGTAAGGCCAACTACTGACAACTTTGGTCAACTTCGGTCAACCATCGATCATCTGGTTGCCCTTGAATCAGATGTGGGGGAGGCTTTTTACCTGCGTCAACAGCTGGTTCAAGTCTTCTTTGTCTTGGAGAAGGCTTGTGATACTACCTGGCGTTATGGTATTCTCCGTAATCTTGATGACTGTGACTTGAGGGGACGAAACTTTCCCGCCTGTTTGTTTTGGAATGGTGTGCCTCAAGGGGGTGTTCTCAATGTCATCCTGTTTGCTATTAGGATCAACTCCTTTGCTCAGCAAGCTGCTGTTCCCCAGTCATTATTTGTTGATGACTTCAGCCTGCGCTTTCGGGCGGCTTGCATGCAGACCTGAGTGCGGCTGCTACAGCTGGCAATTACAGTCTAGACCTGGGCAGTCAGTAATGGTTTCCGGTTTTTTCCTGAAAAAACTGTGTGTGTCCACTTTTGCCGCCAACGAACACTGCACCCAGATCCTTGCCTGTACTTGTGTCAGGCACAAATTCCTGTTGTCTCACAGGCACTTTTCCTGGGTCTGGTGTTCGATTCCAGGTTATCTTGGCTTCCACACTTGCACCAACTTAAAGACAAGGCTTTGCGGGCACTTCGTGGGGTGCTGATCGCACTACCACGTGGCGCCTCTACCTAGCCCTTGTCCGCAGCAAGCTTGATTATGTGTGCATGGTCTATGGTTCGGCTAGTGACTCGACTCTCCAGGTGTTGGACACTGTGTATCACAGTGGCCTGCGACTGGGGCATTTCGGACGTCTCCAGTGGTCAGCCTCTATGCTGAAGCCTCGGAGCCGCCTTTGGCCATTCGTCAGCGACAATTTGTCATTCAATATGCTGTGTGATCCAGTCCTGCTTGGTCCATGGTTTTTTTTTACCAGACTTTCGGATCGGTAGACGTGGGGTGGGTAAGGGTGATTTCCGCGATAGGCTCCAGCAGTCCTTTCAGGAAATAGCCTTGGGCTTGTCCTAAGTGGCATTTTCATTTTCGCTCTGGCGTCTCTCCCGATGGGTTCCTCTCTACCAGCAAGGTATTTACAGGAGTTCCGGCTGCTGTGTTCTCAGTACGCTGGATATCTGCGGCTGTTCACTGATGTTGGCGTGGCTTGTGCTTGTGTGTGTAAGGGAGTAACTTTTCCCATCGCCGTCCATCAGGCTATTCTGTGTTTTCTGCAGAGCCTCTGGCTCTCGGTCTGGCGGTGAATGGATACTTAACCTTCAGGGCACGCATTTCGTCATCTTCAGTGATTCCATGAGTGCCCTGGAGTCCTTGGCGAAATGCAATCCTCGGAACCCCTTGACACAACGTGTCCAAGATCTACTTTCCCGCTTTTATGCTGGATCCCGGGCCATGTTGGGATTGGTGGGATGAGCACGCTGATTCTGCAGCGAAAGGGGCCCTTTCTGGTCCTCTCAAAAGGGATCTCAGCCTTGTTCCCTCAGACACCTTTCCAACTCTACGTCTGAGGTTGCACGCTTTTTGGCAAACTTTCTGGGACAGACAGGACGGCAATAAGTTGCGGGCTATTAAAGGCACGTCGAGGAATGGCACAGGGGGGGTCACCGCAGTCGCCGTGAAGAGGTGGTGTTAGCCCTTTAGCACATTGGTCACACTCTACTTACTCACTGTTTCCTTTTGAGGGGGGGTAGACCCTCCTGAATGTCATTGGTGTCGACGGCCACTTACGGTCCGGCACTTCCTTGTTGATTGTTGCCATCTTGATGGTGTTCGTCGTTGTTTCCATCTTCCTCGGAACATTTCGCGTCAATTGGGCGATAGGTCTGTCCTCTTGTCCGGTGTTTTTCAATTTTTGCAGGAGGTACAAGTCTATGATAAGTTCTAGATTAGGGGTTTGATTATTATCTCTGTAATGTGTGGTGCAGTGACAACCCGGACCACTGCATTGTGACTGCGGTTGGCGCTAATGACCTAGCTGTCGATGCGCCATTAAGCCTCAACCCCCCCTTAATTTGTCAAGCTACAACCGCCAATGGAACAACAACAGACGGAACAATGCAGACTATACTCAGCCCCGAACATCACAAAACCAGCAGCAACAATCCAGCACCCAACAGCTAAAAAACTAGAAGCGAGCTAAATAAAAAATAGATTTTTTGAGTTGGCAGGATATTCTAGCAAGGAAAATATTTCTATAAACGCTACGAATATTGAAAATCCTGGAAAATCAACCACTCCCACCCGTACGTCTAGAGAGCAAACAAACAAGTTTTTTAACAGCTAGAGGATTCACTCTACAATCGACGCAGCAGGTTTGCTCCTAGATCTGTACTCCAAAGTCATCCAAGACTAGCTTCGTATTTTTGGCACAATCCCAGATAAATACGTAGCTCCAGCTAGAGACGTCAGGAAGAATAAAAGTTGGAGGGGTGTAAGCCATAAATTTACCGACATAATTTTCCATCTAGCCAAAAAATTATGCAATTTTTTCGACTGATATGCCGACTGACCAAAAATTATGTAATTTTGCTGACTGATTCGCCAACTGGCCAAACATAGGAGGGGTGTGACACGCACGCACACACGCAGGCACCGACCGCCGGGGGGGGGCCCCCCCCGGTCCTTTGGGACAAGACTATTTCCTTGGACCTTTCGCCTCCGTCATCAGTTGGTTGCTTTCCCCGGCTCCCGTCTCAGACCTTCTTCCAGGTAAGGTGCTCAGCCACTTTCCTGCCATTACCTCCACCTGGCAGTCTTCAAGACAAGTTCCTGCTACCGCTGCAATTGCGCGGTGTTTACCTCCACCTACGGCTCCGCCTCCGTCCCTTCCTCGACCTCCACGGGAAGGTTCCTCTCGTCATATGCATCTCTCACAAGCTCTTGCTCGGCAGCCGGGCCGCCTTCCCAATGGGACAACCCTACCTGTCACAGCAGCCTCCGGTCTTTCACAACCGTCAGCCCCTCCATATTATCTGTTCCTTCACGTAACGATCGACCATCCTCTCCGCGGAAACGTTCATCCAGTCACGTCGCAATGGGTAATCGGAAGTACCAACGCTCGTCCGCCCCCTCCATCACACGGGGATCCTCAAGACCTACCGTACCGCTCCTCCGCCCCCTCCATCACACGGGGATCCTCAAGACCTA
>JAHWFP010046965.1:282-20160 GCA_023313725.1 Lithobius niger | reverse complement strand
GTACCGCTCCTCCGCCCCCTCCATCACACGGGGATCCTCAAGACCTACGGTACCGCTCCTCCGCCCCCTCCATCACACGGGGATCCTCAAGACCTACGGTACCTCTCGTCCTGCCTCAACAACTATCCTCTGTCAACAATAATCATCACCTACCAGCCGTCGCACAACATCTTTTCTAATGTACTCCAGCCTTCCTTCAGCCACCAACTCGGCCTCCACAGGTGTCTTCTTTCTTACCAACTAACCCTATTATCACCTAGCATTACCTTTCCTCTCGGTGCGGACGCTGCATCCTCCCCAGCTTTCTTCCAGGCTCCTTACACCGACCAGTCCCGTTCCCGGCTTTCAACGAACAAGGACTCACACCACTGACACCAAGTGTCCGCCATCTTCAGTGTCGCGAGCCATCTGCCCGCCAAGACCTCTGTACAACCACCAACATCTTCGCCTCCCTCCGCTTCCAGCGATGCTTACTGGACTCCTACAGTTAGGGCATGATACCCCTCCGCAACACCACTACCTGCGCATCCTCCTGCACAGCCTCTTTCAGTTCATTCCTCCTGTGTCAATCACCGCGAGTGCTCATGCTGAGCGCTCCCCGCATTTCTGTTCTATATACTGCCAGTCAGCGATTGGTCTACATCCTCCGCAAGGGACTCCTACAGCAGCCTCGTCCATTCCTCCCATAAAAGAGGGGTCCTCTCCACCCTACCTGGGTTGACCACGTCCTTCCCCCAATCCTCTGGAACGTCCACCCTCCTATGCATGCTCTCCTCCGTTTCTTAACCTCCTTGTTTAAGAAGAGCTTACAAGGATCCACTGTCCTGGTGTGTAGATCAGCCCTGAACGCTGTATTTCAGGCAGTCAGAAATACTGCCTCCTTACTGATTACGGAATCTCGTCTTTCATCCGCTCTTTTCACTTAAAGCGACCTCGCGTTACTAAACATTTTCCCAACTAGGACCTTTCCATCGTCCTAACAGCCCTCATGGTCGCTCCCTGTGAACCCTTGGCCTCCGCTCGCCTCCGCCATCTCACTATGAAGACTGCATTCTTAGTGGCTCTAGCTGCGTGCCTCCGCTGTAGTAAACTGCAAGCCTTATCCGCAGCAGAACGAGATTGCTTCTTCTTGCCTGACTACAAGGGTGTTCCTCTTACACCACAGCCCTCCTTCATGCGTAAACTCAGAAACCCGCTGATCGCACCCATCCTTTCATCATCCCTCCACCGTATTGGGTGATGTTCGGGAAATAACCTTATGTCCTAACCTTATGTCCTGTACAAGCCATTCGATTTTATCTTAAAGCATCTTTAAAGTATCCAACAGAATCGCACTCAACTAATTTTCACAGTTTAATGACAAGGTTGAACGAACCTCCGCACGGATGATTGCCACGTGGATCAAAGCATAATTGTCCAAGCCATCATGGAGTCCGCATCATGGAGTCCGCTTCCTGGCGCCATCCTACTGTATTCACTCCCACTACCTCCGGGATATGTCGCTTCATGCTGACGGCTTGTACCGCGTTGGGCCCTTTGTGGCAGCCCATCGCATAATATAACCCCTAAACACACTAATCCATGCTGTGCAGGGAACCGGTCGCTACTTGAGGGGACTCCGTTCAAATGGCGCCCGCCGCCTTGACGAAGTCTAAGGAAATGCTAATAAAAAAGGTAATTGATTTTTTTCAAGGCAACTAGAAACGTCAAAATGCCAGTGTTACCTGGTTAATTTTGGTTTCTATTGCCTATTGAAAAAATACATTACCTTGCTCCCGCCCTCCTCCCCTCGCTCTGTCGCTCTGCTTCGATTTATATACGATGGAGGCTGCGCAGTAGAGCTGCGCAGTAAGTAGCGAACTGGAAGGAACGACGTTTTGTTTTCTCTAAATTGAACAGCATTGGAAAAGGAGAATGCTAATAAAAAAGGTAATATATTTTTTCAGTAGGCAATAGAAACCAAAATTAACCAGGTAACACTGGTATTTTGACGTAATTAATAGGCGTCGAATGGACGGTGGAATTAAGTAGCACATCGGACACCAACGAAAGGAAAACACGCCTAATATCAGCAGGCGAAGAAATTAAAATGGAAACCACACATTCCTTTAATTCCATCATTCGATGCACCAACCATCTGGCTTATTTATTGGGATAGCACTTCAAACCCAGAAATCTTTTCAGAAGAAAAATGAAGAAAACGAGAAGAAAACCAGCAGCAAGCGAAAACCAGGCTGACAAGCAACCCAAGACCACACCATCTAGCGGCGGAGATCGACACTAATTGCTTGCTAGCAGAGCTAGCTTCAAGCAACGTATTGATCGAAGAAGCAAGGCCCACTCATGCTTGCATCGAATGCGTAGGCTGTAACTCCAAATCTGCACATCCAGGGCCTCATCTAATTTTTAATTTCGGCAGTGTAAGCAAATTATCGCTTCTAGACAGCAGAGCAGGAGTTTAGCTAATGGAATCTTCAACAGCACAAGAATTACTACGCATCCCACAAATTAAATGTCACTAAATCGAAATCGTAACTCCCGTAAATTTAGTGGGTGTCGGTGGAAAATGGATAAAAGCAGAAAAAACGTTGATCGGTGAAATAAGCAAATGCGAATTTTTCAGAAACCAGTAGTTTAGAGTCGTACCCGATGGCAGTTTTGGAAAAATTCACATTTTATTGGGTTACGATTTTTTGTCGAAACAACTGGAATTGGTTAAGTTAAATTGTTCAGACCAAATTGTAGAACTAGGGGATCTCAAATTTAACCTGTCTTTATCACCTTTTTGATGCTCATGGTCAGAACAAGGAATTGATTAATTTTGAAAATTATAACATTACAACTGAGCATATTGCAACGATCAACATTTCTTCGGATGACGAAACAGCAGAAAATCCACGATCTCATTGGAATCCAACATCTCGCGAATATTATGTTGAAATCCCGGTTTCGTACAAAGATGTTGTCTTGCCAAACATCAGCGTGACAAAATTTGTGGAGTTCTCCATAAAGCCTATCCTGAACAGCAAAGTGGCATATTTTCGCCACAGTACGAGGAAATTCCGATCTTCCTTGCCAGATGCTTAGTTAGTACGAGCCCTACGGGATTAATTCCTATAATGACTATTAACACATCTGGGGAAGATAAATTTCTAAGGGCAGGATCTATTTTGGGCCATTACACCACTGCAGAAATCGAATACAATGAAGAGGAAGACAATGAAGAAGTTCCGTTAACTCCAACAACAAATAATAATCCCCGTTCTTCAAGCTCGACCCAAACAATAGGAAGCGAAAGGACAATGGACAGCACGGACAAAAGATCAGCCACTTCGCAAGCTAATCCCGGAACCAGTTCTGACTCCCCTGTAGCGGCGCTTACAGGGTCTTGAGGTGCCTACTGTCTATAGCACCGACAATCTGGCGTACTTGTGGTTACTTTAGATAAGTTCATAAGTGGCGGTTTTTACTTTCGCGGAAAAACAGCATAGCATGTCTACTGCACGGTTAGGAGAAGAGCGTCAGCGTCTTACCTAAGTTATGAAGACCTATCTAATCATGGTTCACTGCCACCACGATGGGTAATTAATCTAATTTGCCTACTTCAGAGTTAGAATAAAAATGGTTTTGTAATTAAAATAACCCTTGCAAATTAAATTGGACTAAAAGTCAAAATTGTTGTTCAAAACAACCTTCTTTTCTGTTTTAATAAAACAAGACAAGATTTATACACACGAGGTAACTAGTTGGTTACGAAATAAAACGGGGCTTTACAATTAAAAGCACGAGATTTACAAATAAATCGACAAAATGAACAATTCAAGTTCACAACAAAATTTGGACTAGAAAAAAGTCGGTTTGAGTTATCGCAACTCTCTAAGTTACAAACATGACCCTTGCAGAATGTCAAATAGTCTTTGAAAGCTTTAGCAACTCTTGCACTAAAGTCAATCAATCAATCACACTGAATCAAGATTAGTGTTACAAGGAAAACTACCTTTTTGAAAACTCCTGCTTCAACAATAACACATGCTAGATCTCGGTGATCTTAGATTATTTAATGAACACTGAGTTCATAAACAAAGAAAAAAAGCCGGTTTTAGGAAGGGGACCTTAAACCCTTAAATCATGGGTGCCCTAAACCAAAATGCCGATTGCGTTTGGCTACCCACAAATTCCCTCAAAGTCTAGAAGTTAAGTTTATATGTTAAGACTAAAAATTTAGAAATTCTGTTCTAAAAATTAAATTCTGATAAATTAGTTACCCTTGAACCACTACCTTGCCCGGCATGGCAACCTTTGGACTGGACATCTCTGCTCCGACCGCCGTAGTGACCTCTAGCCTCTGAGTCCTTGAGCTATCTATGCTATCGAAATTCTCCCTCAGCTTGGTTATATACCTGCTGCCTGCCTGCAGGTAGGAGGGAAACCGCGGACCTGTAGGAGAGCGACGGAGGGGGGGTGTGAGGTAGAGGGGTCGCTTTGGAGGAGGAGTGACTGACCAAAACCGGCCGAGCTGGCACTACCGGAAGTCGGCCATGACAGCGCGGACGGCTACGGTAGCCTTGCACTCTGATTGGTGGGGAGAAAAAATACTGAGTTCGGATTGGAGGGAGCTTTGATGGCAAAGGGATTTGCCGACTTTGGGTGTTTTTAGAGGCCATGGCTTGAGTAGTGCATTGAGTTAAACTCATAACGTGAGAATAGGCCTATACATTTTTTTTTTTATAAAAACTACAATGTTATGCATTGCAACTATTGAAGGAAGGGGGTGGGGGAAACGAAGTTTGATGCTCAAAGTTAAAATAAACTGTTATTAAGGCAAAGGCTTAGTTGTGCATTCGGAATTGAGATCACTATGGTCGGAGCCCTGAAATAAAAATACAAGATACACACTGAAAATGTCCGGTAAAATAATCGTAGTTGTGTTGCCATTTTGAACAAGGTAGGGTTCATGAGAAAAGATTACGTTAAAATAATGCTTTTATAAAAGCCTAGGCAAAAGATTAAATAAACCAGCTTGTGTTTTAAAATGCTATAACGCATAAAAATTTAAATGTACTATCGCATCCGCAAAAATACCGTTGTTGTTGTCAAAGTTTTCATAGTTGCTAAAATCGTCACCTTAGTAAAATAAAAACATTGAAGACGTAGTAAACATGTAAACTAGCACAGCACTAAGCTAGTCGGCTTTATGCCTAGAAATAAATTCGAGAAATACAAATAAATATTTACATGTTTGTAGAAAATGGCGACGGAGATTGCGTGCGTCGGCGCTCAGTTTGAGCACTTTTTCAAATGAAGCTGTAGACCAAAGTATGGTAAAATTTCAAGTTCTGTTTTCACAGGATGTTAGATAAAGTTCAGGTTTATTAAGAGCTGCAAACCAGAGTCGATGAAGTCCATTTTCTTGGAAGATACGAATTTTTAAACTTGAAAGTGCAAAATAGGCCTTTTTTTAAGAAAAAAAAAGTGTCCCCGAGTTGTTGATGGTTGATGTCGGGTCTCCTAACCAATCGACAGGAATTTTTAAGCCTCATACCTTTACACCCCTTCCCCTCCAAGGCCCACTCAGACAAAGGAACGCACATAGTCTATAGAAATCGACAGCGTCGGGTCCGCCCAATCCACGCTACCTAATCCCGGACCTAGCCCCTTCCCCTCCCCAGGAGGCAAGGGCGGTTAACATCAATATGACAGCGTAGGGTCAGCCCACTCAACACTTCCCGCCAACACAACAAAGGCACAAAGACCTTTTTTGGAAGAGGAATGGAACAGCTTGAAGTTTAAGTTTAACTTGACAGGTTTAAACGAAAAAGAGCGAATGGAATTTTTGGAAATGCTGAAGACACATCAAAATACCTTTTTAAAACGAATTTGATCTTGGGACATACAAAAATTACGAAGTGGACATGCAGGCAGGGACCTCAGCACCCATACGATCGAAGATTATAGAATACCCTTTCATCAGCGAGAAATTTTGGACAAGTCAGCATCGGCATCACAAAGGAATGCAAATCAGTTTGGCGTAGCCCATGCCTACTATAAATAGAAGACCTGAAAGATACAGGGTCATCGTTGATTTACGTGTCCTAACACTGTTCCTGATAGTGTGTCAGTCCCCTTGCCCATCATCAGTGATGCACTAGCTATGTAATGTCGAATTTGTATTATTTTCTTTTTATTTTAGTCTGTATTCATGTGTTACATTTCTGTCCTTGTGAATTACGTAGTGAAGAATGGCAGAATATGTGCGCTGGGTGAAAGGCGTAGGTTCATTGAGTAGCATCTTCGGTCGTAAGGCAAACAGACTCTTAGTTCCCACAAAATACCGGCAACCGGCGTTTACAGTGGTCTGAAAACGACATAACTTCATAAAAAACACACACAACCACCAGGCAGAAACACACACACAAGTTCCTTTGAATTTTCGGTGAATTCCACCCCGTTCACCTTCTTCAGAAAAAATGTCAACACAAAAACGTCCGAAAACTACATGACTGTCAAAGTTCGCGAATTCTAGATTTCAAAGACACGCGCGTGGAGGGATGCATCACTGATCTTCACTTGCTATCTGGATACCCCACTTAGCGTCAAGCTTGGCAGCCAGCGTAGGTGCCACCAATCTGTCAATGCCTTCGTATGTCGGTCCCGTGATGTTCATTAATGGATGTTTAAGAGTTGTAAATCGCCTAATCGCCAAAGACTCAAGGGCCCTCAAATGTGCATCGTTGTGAGTGTTGGAATTCATCAGAATGGAAACCTTGTCCCAGGCAATGGGATGTTGTGTTCTCAGGTGGTGTTGAGCGATTCCATTCCGACGATCTCCCTTAATGGTAGCAGTTTCGTGCTCTTTGATGCGTTGAAGGAGGGTTCTTCTGGTTTCTCCGATGTAGATGGAATCACATTCTTGGCAAGGAACACGGTACACTAATCCTCTTTGGTTGGCAAGGTGATTAGGCGTCTTCAAGTATCCGGGGGAAATACTTGCCGTCTCAACAACAGTGAGAGGAGGGGGGTGGGGGGTGGGGGGGAAGCTCGCCACAAGATGGTCGTCACTCTTCAATTTACTTCGAGTATGGTAGCGGTGGACAGGGGGAGTGGGGGCCGGAGGAATCGGAGGAGAAAGGGTTGGTGGAGGGGGTGGGAGGGAGGGGTGGGGGGGAGCTTGCAAAGCTACAGTGTCGCAACTCTTTCTCTTCTGCAGCAGCTTCTTTAGGTTAGCTGGGTTCCGGAAAAAACATCGAATGCCCTGCTTCCTCAAGATCCTGTGAGTATTTTCGCTAACTCCTGGAACAAAAGTCAAGACTTCTGTCGGGCCTTCACCATCTTTCATGCACTTCTCCCTCTCATTTCTGACTTTCGCAAGTTGCCATGCTCCCTTCATGGAGCAGGGATTGTGGGTGGCACGAATTATACGGAATTCCTCTCCCCGTGTGACAAGGTTTCCTGAACGGTTCAAATTCAATGGAATTCCTAGTTCTGGAAAGAAGAACATCAAGGAAGGGGAGTTTCTGTTCGTGCTCGTCTTCTTGAGTAAACTGAACTGCAGTATTCCACGAGTTCAACTTCTCCAGGATAGCAGAAAGGTCACAAGCCAACACCACTGCCAAAACATCGTCAACAAATCTCCCCCACAAACTCATCTCGGGGAAACTGACCATGGCGAACTCATCTACAAATTGCATGACAATTTCCGAAAGCACCGGGGAGCAGGAGTACCCCATAGGTGTTCCAGAAACCTGCCAATATGCCAAGTCTTTGAACTTCACATAAATCGTGGAAAGAACAGCTTTCAACAATTCCCTGTCAACCTGGTATTCATGGTCATCAATCCCTAGTCTGTTCGCCGATTCATCAAACATTTGTAGAAGCAACGAGTGCGGGAGGCTAGGGAAAAGTCCTTTCACATCAAATGAGACCAACCTGTGTTGAGGAGAAATTTCCAATTGTTTGATGTCATTAAGGAGATCATTGGTGTTCTTAATTCCACATTTTCCCCACACGTATCTCTTAAGCCTCACTGCCAGTTTCCAGTCAATCTTCTTAATCGGGGCTTTCTTAGCCGAAGTAATCAGCCTCAAGGGAAATCCCTCTTTGTGGGATTTAACTTGGGCGAAAATTACAGGAAGTTCAGAATCGTCAGATGGGCACAGTCTCTTCTTCTCTTCTTTATCAATCAGCTTTTCTCTAAACATTCGTTGCAACAGCCCTTCAACTTTGTTGTTAACCGAATTCCCCAGTTCGTAATCAATTTTCTGGTAGATACCCATGGCCTCAATCTCACTCACAACTTTATTATCATAGTCAGAAGTGTCCATAACCACTGTACCATTGGTCTTATCAGTAAAACAAATAGTCACTACTTCATCGTCCCTAAGCTTCAGAATGGCATTTCTCTGTACTCTAGTGAGGTTGGGGGCAATTCGGGGTCTTTTTTGGCTCACTCCTTTGGCCAGTTCGCAAGCTTGCACAGGTGACCACGAATATTTCGAGAGAATGACTTGAAGGTCGGCTGCAAAGTTTGTTTGGAGAAGCGTGTGATCAACTGGGGTCGATGGAATGAATTTGGGGTCTAAAGTCAGCACATCAATCTCATCCTCCGTGAGTGCTCTTGATGACAAATTCAGGACTGGGGGCGTGTTATCAACAACCTTCGACACTCTCGTTTTACTGCCCAGCAAAACACTCTCACTTCCCTGCAAAACACTTTCACCAACAGGATCAGGGGAGGGGGAACGTGGATGTCGGGGTCGGGGGGGGGGGAGGGGGGGAACAACTACCGTCCTCACATGACACCGTAGCTTGTTGACATACGACGACGCACTGATACCCATAGCTTTAAGTTTCCTCAAATGCCGACATTCGGTTTCAGTTTCGACTGCCGCACTCCTAAGCCTAACTTGCTTTTCAAGGTCACTCATCTCTCCAGCCGACAGTTTCCATGACAACGACTCTAACAATACCACGCGTGCTTGCTGCAGCCGACGAAGATTAGCATGGCAGTGAGCAATGCGCGCCTTGAGAAACATTCGAGTTGCGTTCAAAGCGACCTGTCTCCCCCGTTCCGTGTTGATCTTCACTTTCACATGCTAAGAAAGCCCCGATTAAGAAGATTGACTGGAAACTGGCAGTGAGGCTTAAGAGATACGTGTGGGGAAAATGTGGAATTAAGAACACCAATGATCTCCTTAATGACATCAAACAATTGGAAATTTCTCCTCAACACAGGTTGGTCTCATTTGATGTGAAAGGACTTTTCCCTAGCCTCCCGCACTCGTTGCTTCTACAAATGTTTGATGAATCGGCGAACAGACTAGGGATTGATGACCATGAATACCAGGTTGACAGGGAATTGTTGAAAGCTGTTCTTTCCACGATTTATGTGAAGTTCAAAGACTTGGCATATTGGCAGGTTTCTGGAACACCTATGGGGTACTCCTGCTCCCCGGTGCTTTCGGAAATTGTCATGCAATTTGTAGATGAGTTCGCCATGGTCAGTTTCCCCGAGATGAGTTTGTGGGGGAGATTTGTTGACGATGTTTTGGCAGTGGTGTTGGCTTGTGACCTTTCTGCTATCCTGGAGAAGTTGAACTCGTGGAATACTGCAGTTCAGTTTACTCAAGAAGACGAGCACGAACAGAAACTCCCCTTCCTTGATGTTCTTCTTTCCAGAACTAGGAATTCCATTGAATTTGAACCGTTCAGGAAACCTTGTCACACGGGGAGAGGAATTCCGTATAATTCGTGCCACCCACAATCCCTGCTCCATGAAGGGAGCATGGCAACTTGCGAAAGTCAGAAATGAGAGGGAGAAGTGCATGAAAGATGGTGAAGGCCCGACAGAAGTCTTGACTTTTGTTCCAGGAGTTAGCGAAAATACTCACAGGATCTTGAGGAAGCAGGGCATTCGATGTTTTTTCCGGAACCCAGCTAACCTAAAGAAGCTGCTGCAGAAGAGAAAGAGTTGCGACACTGTAGCTTTGCAAGCTCCCCCCCACCCCTCCCTCCCACCCCCTCCACCAACCCTTTCTCCTCCGATTCCTCCGGCCCCCACTCCCCCTGTCCACCGCTACCATACTCGAAGTAAATTGAAGAGTGACGACCATCTTGTGGCGAGCTTCCCCCCCACCCCCCACCCCCCTCCTCTCACTGTTGTTGAGACGGCAAGTATTTCCCCCGGATACTTGAAGACGCCTAATCACCTTGCCAACCAAAGAGGATTAGTGTACCGTGTTCCTTGCCAAGAATGTGATTCCATCTACATCGGAGAAACCAGAAGAACCCTCCTTCAACGCATCAAAGAGCACGAAACTGCTACCATTAAGGGAGATCGTCGGAATGGAATCGCTCAACACCACCTGAGAACACAACATCCCATTGCCTGGGACAAGGTTTCCATTCTGATGAATTCCAACACTCACAACGATGCACATTTGAGGGCCCTTGAGTCTTTGGCGATTAGGCGATTTACAACTCTTAAACATCCATTAATGAACATCACGGGACCGACATACGAAGGCATTGACAGATTGGTGGCACCTACGCTGGCTGCCAAGCTTGACGCTAAGTGGGGTATCCAGATAGCAAGTGAAGATCAGTGATGCATCCCTCCACGCGCGTGTCTTTGAAATCTAGAATTCGCGAACTTTGACAGTCATGTAGTTTTCGGACGTTTTTGTGTTGACATTTTTTCTGAAGAAGGTGAACGGGGTGGAATTCACCGAAAATTCAAAGGAACTTGTGTGTGTGTTTCTGCCTGGTGGTTGTGTGTGTTTTTTATGAAGTTATGACTCTTAGTTGTCCATTATTTATAGGTTTGAGATGTGGCCTATCTCGACTTCAACATTGGGCGTCCGCTTATTCGATAACCTTCAACAAATGTTATAGTAAAAATACGAGCGAGAAGACGGGAGCGGACTATAAATGACGCCATTGCGTAAGAAGATGTCTGCACTAAAAATTTCCATCGAACAATTATGTCAGCTGTCAGTATCGCTGGTCTAGCCAAAGCGAGACGAACGAAATTGTTGGCTACCACTTATTGAGAAGGAGTTCTCTTTATGAGAGTGATAAGTCCAGGTGATAAACAACAGAACTGTTAACGTCTGTTTAACGTCGTGGGTGATACAGTTGCCTTTGAAATTATCCAGAATAACCACATGTCGACGGAAGGTCCACTGGGACCGTCATTGCGAGGAAAAACAACTTCAACGTCATTTCTTTTTGTTGGTCCGTGAGTAAACTGAAAACTGAAGTAACGTCAAAAGATAGTTATGAATTATGGAAGTTTAATGCGCCAAAAAGCCAGCCAACATAACCGAAACTATTGACTAGGGTACACTTAATGTTTCATTTAATTTATATTTATGTGTATTCTGTTGCGATTCCTAATACATGGTAAAAGGCAAGAACTCATTGAAATACTAAATGGCTATTATCTTCAAAGTAGACACGGATTTAATCCAGGGGTAAGTGAAGCTGTGCTTCACATTGGATTATTACTATATAGATTTAGCTCAGCCTAAAGGAACATATGACTGATAATATTATGTTACCGGAAACTTAAAGAGTAGGGAGGCTGATCACATTTTTGTGAATTACCGGATTGCCAATTTAAAAGGAAATTATAGATATTTGATATTATCCTTTAATATACGAGGAGAGATAGCCTATTTACTCATATTTTTGTATTGCTTATATTAGGTAAAAATAATTCTTATTAGCCTACCAACTGATGAATTGCTTAAAAGGTATGAGACATGCTTTCAACCTAAGCTACGTTACAGCTTTGATTGCAGCCTGGTAAAGGCAAATTAATTATACTAACATGTTAGGAATTAAAGAAATAAATGTTTGTATTTTTGTTGCATTATTTTACTGGTGGAACTGATTCCTTGGTCTCAACCAAAATAAGATTGAACCCAGGGGTGATTATTTGCGATAACCTTGAATTCAAGCTTAGCGAAGAGGAAATTCGGTGTTACAGCTAATCTCAACGGCGATAAGTACTTCACAAAGCTAGATCTTGGCATGGGATTCTTCTAACTCAAGCTAGCCGAATCAGCCATGGAAAAAACAGCGTTCCAAAGCGCCAGCAAAGTTTGTTTCCAGAAACCTCCTGTAGCGGCGCTTACAGAGTCTTGAGGTGCCTACTGTCTATAGCACCGACATCTGGCGAAGTTGTAGTTTGTAGAGAATAAATCATAAGTGGCGGTTTTTACTTTCACGGAAAAACACCATAGCGTGTCTACGGCACGGTTAGGAGAAGAGCGTCAATGTCCTAACTAAACTTTTATGACCTATCTATCACGGTTTACTGCCACCACGATGGGTAGTTAATTTAATTGCCTACTTAGAAGTTAAAATAAAAATTGATTTGTAATTAAATAAGTCTTGCAAATTAAATTGGACTCGGAAGTCAAACTGTTGTTTAAAACAACTTTCTTTTCTGTTTTTATTAAACATGACAAGTTATTACACAACACGAAGTAACTAGTTGGTTACAAATAAAACTGGGGCTTTTCAATAAAAGCACTGGATTTACATTAAATCGGCAAAGAACAGAATTAGAATTGTGTTCACATTACAAATTTGGACTAGAAAAGTCGGTTAAGCTATCACAACTTTCTGAATTACATGATGCAGCTTACATTTAGTAAAACAGTCGTTTGAAAGACGTTAGCAACTCTTGCACTAAAATCACTTCAACTATCACACTGAATCTATACCTTTTGAAAGACCGTGCTTCAACGATAACACACGCTAGATCTCGGTGATCTTTTGATTATTTAGTAAACTCTGAGTTTATATAAATAGAAAAATAGCCGGTTTTTAGGAAGGGGACCTTAAACCCTTAAGTTATGGGCGCCCTAGACCAGAAATGCCGATGGCGTTTTGGCTACCCATAAGTTTACTCAAATGCTAGAAGTTAAGTTTAAAATTTATGACTAAAAATTCAGAAATATATTTCCAAAAATTAAATTCAATTTAAACTAGTTACTATCAAGAATTACTACCTTGCCCGGCATGGCATCTCTGCTCCGACCGTCGTACTGACCTCTAGCCTTTGAGTCTTGAGCTATGCTGACGATCTCCCACTGGAGCTGAGTTTTATACCTGCTGCTTGGCAGCCAGGTAGTTGGAAACCGCGGTCCTGTAGAAGAGCGACCGGGGGGGGGGGGGGGGCGGAGGTAGAAGGAGACCTCGGGAGGAGGAGAGACTGACTCAGGCCGGCCAGGCTGTCAATACCGGAAGTGGGCATGGGCAGCGCGGACGGGCAGGGTAGCTTTGCTCTCTGAATGGAGGGGAAAGTGAATACTGCATTTTGGTTGGAAGGGAATTGTACTTTTGGGCATTAGAGGCCTTGTTTTGAAAGTGCAACTGAGTTTGGAACTCGTAACAACGTGAATAGGCCTATAAATAAAAACTACGATATTATGTATCGCAACTATTGAGGGAAGGGGGGCGGCGGAAACGGAGTTTGATGCTCAAAACTGATTAAACTGTTTTTAATTGACGGAATAAGGCTATTATTTTGCATTCGGATTGAGATCACCATGGTCGGAGCCCTGAAATAAAAATACACGATACACACTGAAATTGTCCGGTAAAATAATAGTAGTTGTGTTTGCCATTTTTGAACAAGGTAGAGTTCATGAGAAAAAGTTACGTTAATAATTGCTTTTATAAAAGCCTAGGCAAAAGATTAAAATAAAGCAGCTTGTGTACGAATGCTATAACGCATAAAAATAAAGTGTATTACCGCAGCCGCAAATAATGACATGAGAGTAGTCGACGTTTTCATAGTTGCTAAAATCGTCACCTTAGTAAAAATTAAAACTTAGAGTACTGGTACATCTAAAACAGCACTAAGCTAGTCGGCTTTATGCCTGTAAAATAATTCACGCTAGCTCTAAGCTAGGCTGCTTCTTCTGCACTGGGTCCCATCATGGCAGGATGGCCCAGATTAATGTACATAGTAATTGTATACAATGTAAATAATAGTAACGTGACAAAATGTATTTATGAACTTTACACTTTCCGTCTTTCCATCATGCACTCGACCCAACATTCATGGCGACGAAAGAAAACGAACTCAAAAACTTAAAAGCAGGTACGTTTGTCATCGTTTGTTTACAACGCAACCACAATGGCCGCCCACGTGAGTTTTGCACGCTGTTCCTGTAGCAATGTCAACGTTTGACGAAAATACACCTGCCGACGCATTGTCAACAAATTCTACGCAAAATTCGGAAATTCTGTCAAATACTCCGTGCACGATGTCTTCAATCGGACATATTGAAGAATTTTCTCCCGGTCCGGACGCCGACTGGCAACACTGGAGTGAAAGGTTAGTCTGCTATTTGGACGCTAATGACATTACTGATGATGCAAAAAAAGCTCCGTTTTTCTTACTGTGTGTGGTCCAGCAACGTATAGTATCATTAGATCTTTGGTCCAACCCAAGAAAATTAGTGACTATACATTTAAAGAATTTAATACAAAAGTGAGTGATCACTTTAACCCAAAACCTTCAGTCATTGTGAGGCGTTTCAAGTTAAACAAAAGTGATCAATTGCCAACTGAATCAATATCAGAATACTTAAACAAGTTGCGTTCAATATCTGAATTGTGCGAATATGGTGCTTATCTTGAGGACTTGTTACGGGATAGGTTAGTTTGTGGAATTTTTGAACCCTGTATTCAAAAAAGATTATTAGCTGAAGCCAAATTAACTCTTCAAAGTGCTACAACTCTTGCCCTTGCAGCAGAAACAGCTGCTCGTAATGTAACCGATTTACGCCCCTCTAGCTCAAATGCTGATGTTAACTCCATGTCGCGTGGAAACCGTACATCTAACTTCATGAATATTAAACGAGACTCCCAAGCCTTGTTTTCGTTGTGGTGAGTTGCATGATCCAAATACATGTCGATATATCAATGCTACTTGTCGATATTGTACAAAAAAAGGACATATTTCTAGTTTGTATGAGTAAGGCTCGTGACAAGCGACAAAATTGACAATCCTAGCCTAACCAATCTAGATTTAGCCAGCCTAAATTTCAGCAAGGTTCTCGTAAACCTAGATATCAACAGCAAGTTAATTATGCACATGAAGTTACTAGTGAATCTGTTAAAAGTGACAGCCATTTTGACGACCAGTTCGATCAGTTTGATGAAACGCAAGATATCTACGTTATGTCAGACTCTTGTAACTTACTTGACAAGATCTTATCTAATGTGCTACTAAATGGCTCTGAGTGTTCCATGGAGGTAGATTCCGGATGTTCTCGTTCGGTGTATCCAAGAAACATTTTGACCAACTTTTTCAAAAGAATGCACACATTTTGAGGCCTACTCAAATGAATCTTCATACTTGGCTACACCAACCTGTCGATATGTGTGGTATTGCCGATGTATGTGTAACTTTTAAAGGTATAAATTGCAATTTACCATTGCTTGTTGCTAGGGATGATGGTCCTAGTCTTATCGGCCGAAATTGGTTTGACGCGCTCGGAATTTCGGTTGAAGGTGTCCACCACTTGCAATCGTCGACTCGAGAAGAAATTGTACGTCGTTATGACAGTGTTTTTGCTCCAGGCATTGGCACATTCAAGGGATGCCCCGTATCTGTACAAATTAATCAACAAGCAAACCCTCGTTTTTGCAAGGCTCGTCCTATACCCTTTGCATTGCGTGATCGCGTGGAAAAACAAATCGATCACATGGTTAAAGAAGGCTTTAGCTCCTGTTCGTCATTCCAAGTGGGCTACGCCAATTGTATCCTCAATCAAGAAAGATGGATCGATTCGTGTCTGTGGCGATTATAGTGTGACCGTAAATCTTGTTGTTGACATTGAAGCTTACCCCTTACCAACATCTCGAGTGTTTTGCTGCCATTGCTTGTGGTGTTATATTTAGCAAGGTTGATTTAACCGACGCATACTTACAGCTCAAGTTGGATGAACCATCTCAGTCTATTTTAACTATCAACACCTGTAAGGGACTATTTAAAGTTTTACGTCTCTTGTATGGATTTTCGTCTGCATCTGCCATTTTCCAAAGGTTCATGGAAGAATTACTCAAAGGAATAAATGGAGTCACAGTGTTGCAAGATGATGTTTTGGTTTCTGGACGCTCGACGCGTGAACACGACATTCGTTTGGAAGAAGTCCTGCGCCGCATTTCTGAAGCTGGTTTGCGCCTGCTGAAAGACACGTGTATATTTGGTGTGGATTCTATTGTATTTCTTGGTTTTCGTGTCGATGCACAAGGCATCCACCTGACTGAGGACAAGATAGTTGCCATCCGTGATGCTCCTGCACCAAATGACAAATCAAAGTTACAATCTTTCCTTGGACTCCTAAACTTTTATGCGTCTTTCATTCCACATAGATCGTCGGTCTTGGAACCACTGCATCGCCTTCTCGACAAGGATCAACCATGGTCATGGACGTCAAAGCATCAGGAGGCATTTGACCATGCTAAGTCTCTTGTGATGTCGTCAAAGGTACTCGTCCATTATGATAGTGCTAAACCTATCGTGCTGGCTTGTGATGCGTCTCCGTATGGCGTAAGCTCGGTACTCGCTCATGTCTTACCAGATGGAACTGAAGCTCCTATCGCATTTGCGTCTCATACATTGTCGTCTGCAGAACGCAACTATGCCCAGATAGACAAGGAAGCTTTGTCATGCCTGTTTGCTGTCAAAAGGTTTCACCAGTACCTCTGTGGTAGGTTTTTTGAAATTATAACCGACCATAAACCCCTTCTTGGACTGTTGCATCCCCATAAGCCGATACCTGTCATGATTTCTCCTAGAATGTTGCATTGGCGATTACTCTTAAACGCTTACACTTACGATATCCAGTATCGCCCAGGGAAATTTCACTCGAATGCTGATGCGCTTAGTAGGATTCCTCTACCAGTTACTCCATCAGAAGTCAGCAATCCGTCTGAAGTTCTCATGTTGGAAAGCATTTCTGACATGCCTCTGGATGATAAGGATGTGGCTCGTTTATCAGCTAAGGATCCTGTGATTTCCCGAGTCATTCACTGGGTTGTCAGTGGAACATCGAATGATTTGCGCGACCTGGAATTTAAACCGTATGTTCTTAGAAGAAATAAACTGTCAGTCCATAAGCATTGTTTGTTGTGGGGAGCACGTGTTGTCATCCCACCACCTGCTCGACGTGAAGTACTCAATGTTATGCATGCTGGACATCCTGGGATCGTCACTATGAAGTCTGTTGCCAGAAGTTATGTGTGGTGGCCTGGGATTGATGGTGATATTGAGGCGTGTGTTCGCCGATGCAATGCATGTCAGTCAACCAGAAACATGCCTTCTCTTACTAAATCCTTTGTGTGGAATTGGCCAGCCAAGCCTTGGTCTCGTCTCCTCATTGATTTTACCGGTCCATTTCAAGGCAAGGTTTTTCTGATCGTCGTGGATGCCGCACGAAGTGGCTTGAAGTCATGCCCGTATCTTGTATGTCCAGTGAAGCTACAATTCATCACCTGCGCATGTTATTTGCATCAGAAGGACTGCCAGATCTTATCGTCTCAGATAAAGGTGCCAGTTTTACTTCTGCGGCATTTGAAGATTTTCTCAAAAAGAACGGAATCAAGCATACGATTTCAGCGCCTTTTCATCCCACGACCAACGGTCAGGCTGAACGTTCTGTCCAATCAGTGAAGCTTGCTCTGCGAAGAATTGTTGTTGGGGACTGGCAAGTACGTCTTGCGTGTTACTTGTTTGCACAGCGGACTACTCCACATTCATTAACCGGTGTGTCACCATCTGAACTGTTGAAAGGTCGACGGTTGAAAACACACATGGACTTGTTGCACCCAGATTTAACAGAGACTGTTAGGGAAAAGCAAAGCGTTTGTTTCAAGCGTAACTTAGCAAATATGTTTATACGATCTTTCTCTTTGCAGCAGCCTGTGTATGCTAGATTTTATACCAAAGGCTCTAAGTGGTTAGCTAGTGTTGTGGAATCTGTCAGAGGTCCATGTTCATATGTTGTACGCATGCAGAATGGTATGTTGTGGCTTCGACATATTGACCAATTACGTTCGCGACTAGAGTGTGCTGATGTACCAGTTACAGGTAACACTAGCATAGTTCCTAATTTGTCGAATGAGCTTGTGAATCAGAGTTCACATGTTCATGAGCTTGTTGAAGAATCATTTCATGAAACTGATGAGGTTGTTGTCGAATCAGATGTTTCTCCTGCACAGAGAATTGTTACAAATGAATATGTTGTTGACGATAATGTAACACATGTTAATACTAATGTTGAAAGAATACTCCCACGGAGATCTGAACGTGAGCGTACACTAACTTGGAAACTTAGAGATAACTTACACTAAAATTTGCCATGTTCGAATCTTTGTTGGGAGGTATGTTGTGTATTTGCGATGTGCTAAATATTAATGGTAGTTATTGTGTCTGCCACCGGTGGGCGCCAGTTACTTAACGCTAGCTCTAAGCTAGGCTTCTTCTCTTCTGCACTGGGTCCCATCGTGGCAGGATGGCCCAGATTAATGTACGTAGCAAATTGTATACAATGTAAATAATAGTAACGTGACTAAATGCATTTATGAACTTTACACTTTCCGTCTTTCCATCATGCACTCGACACAACAAGTGTAAGTAAATATTTACAAGTTGTTTTTTAGGAAAATGGCGACTTGAATTGCGTGCGTCGGCGCTCAGTTTGAGCACTTTTTCAAACTGTCGTAGTGTGAGGATGCGCACGCCGCCATTGCATGACCTCATAGTATGATCGTAAGCGGCAGGTGTCAGACCACAAGCGCGCGAAGGTGATGGTTTGAGCCAAATGTGAAGTATTATGAAGTAAATGAGATAGAAAACCCAACTGTGAGTCTTTGGTGTAGCCGGGCAGGACATTCTCACAGTTATTTGGCGCCCAAAAGTAAGAAACCCAGCGAATTTGGACGTTGGTAAGATGACAACAACGAACTTTTCAACCAGCGTAATCGTAATTCAGCGTGATGGCAAGGCGAGCGGTAAGCCTAATGAGACGGCCGGCTAAAGCCAAGCAAAGCAAAGACAGATCACGGTAAGACTGTGCTAATTTATTGATTGAGCCAATGAAGTCACCAAGCTCGTAGTTTCTTCCTTGCCAAGTGAACATTTTGTGTTGGAAATCCAACGGCTGAACGTTTTCGCAACGAACTTTTGGCAGGATGATCGATCGCTTTTTCCTAGTGCGAATGCCGCCGATTCTGAACTGTGCAATTTGAATCACGTTTTCTTACAGTGAAATCAGCGAGTGACGCTTGGCAAGAGCTGGTGACAATCGAAATTAACTGTCATGTACTAATGAACACTTTATTACAGCTTAAATCGAAATTTGTAAGCTATTTGAAGAATTGGTCACATGAAGCCATTTTATTTTGTACAAACAATGAGTCGGCGATCGGCGCGTCAAAATAACGTGCAGGAAGAGGCAGTCGCACGCTCGCTCATCAACAGCTTAGGTGTTGCTGACAATCCCAGAAATTTTGTTAATGCAATCTAAGCAATCAAAGCAACTTGCAAGAACATTTTGTAGCATTAAGTGTGTTTCTCAGGGCAAGTTCAAGCTTACTGTGTGCTGCATTTTACTCATTAATAAGAACTTTTGCCTATTGTTTTGCATGACATCGGGAGTTCGATTGTTTCGTCCTGGTGCATTCTACCGATCCTTTGTACATTTTTCGCGCCTAGCCTCCTACGCAGGTCTAAACTATGCATTCAAACGGGAGTGAATAATTTGAAATCCTGTAGCGGCGCTACCTGTCTCTTTAGGTGCTTTTTCAGGTGAGCACCGACAATCTGGTGTACTGGCGATGACGTGGTTAATA